>OW679201.1:121387705-121565384 GCA_940337035.1 Agriotes lineatus | reverse complement strand
CACAAGGTTCAAATTATTAAATGGATTTATGCTGGGAACTCAATTAATGAAACTGTAAATTTATTTATAACTGCGTTTGAAAATCGTTCCATTCCTTCACGTTCAGGCATATCCAGAATTGTTTGTAATTTTGAAGAAACCGGTGCTTAACTTTTAATGACACTAATGACAGCTGATCTTAATTTATTTAAAAAACTTGTATATCCATGAAAAGTTTTGAAAGTGTCCATTGGTATATTGATAAATTTGGATATGTTTCTTCTCTGTCATACCTACTCATTTTATCTGTTTATCCCTGTTGCACTGATTAATTTCCCATGTCCCGAGTACAATCCGGACAATCTGTATATAAACGGTATTTCTACAGCTAAAGCCGCCTTCCCGTAGCCAAACGCCATCTATTCCTATCTTGCGCATCTTCCTCCTCTAGTCCATGGTTCTGCATTGCTTTTCTCATCCCTTCATTCCAGGACCGTCTTGGTCTACCCCGCTTTCGTCTTCCGGGTGGTGTCCATCTGTAAACCCTTTGAGGCCATCTGTTTTCATCCATGCGAAGGAGGTGACCGAACCATTTTAATCCTCTCATCTCTATCCTATCTATTACCGTCTGTTCTGCATGCATTATCCTTCTAATATTTTGATTAGGAATGTGTTCTCTCCGTGATATACCTGCACTGCGCCTTAGGTAGTCCATTTCTATTGTATTTAGTTTCTTCTGATGATCTGCTTTGAGTGTCCAGATTTCCGATCCGCAGCATAACACAGACTCCACCAAAGACTTCCCTATATGTTTCTTTGTTTCATTTGATATGTGCTTATCCCACCAGACAGAGTTAAGACATCCAACAATCTTTTTGCTTTGCTCAATTCTGTTAGTAATTTCCGCTGAACCCATTCCTTCGTTAGTAATTATAGTGCCAAGATATTTAAATTGGTCGACTTGCTGTATAGTTACGTTATCATCAATTAGTATGGGGAACCTAGCTATGGAATTAACTACTAGGTATTCAGTTTTATTAGTGTTAATCTTTAAACCCCACTTCTTATATGCTCGGAATAGTCTTTGAAGCATAAACTCCAAGTCATACGCGTCTTGCGCGATGACTACTTGGTCATCAGCAAAATTCAAGCTAAACAAACAGCGGCCCGCAATAGGTATACCCATTCCTCCTACTCTGTTTTTCCAGTCTTCTAACGCACATTCAAGGTATATATTAAATAGAAGAGGTGACAAACTACAACCTTGTCTTAAACCTTTAGTTGGATAAATAGGATGTGATAGACTACCTTTTTGTTTAATGAAAGCTGTATTTTTTTCATAAAGAACTTTAATAATTCTTACCAATTGCGGGTTTACTTTTAATTTTTCTAAAGCCTCCCACAATTTACCACGGGGAATCGAGTCATATGCCTTTTCCAGATCGATGAAGGCTAGGTGTGTCTCCTCGTTTTTGTCTGTTCTCTTTTCCGTTAACTGTTGTAATATGAACAGATTATCCACACAAGACCTCCCTGGTACGAACCCACTTTGTTCTTCGCTAATTTTCTGTCCTACATTATCCTGTAATTTGTAATTTATTATCTTTCCAAAGAGTCTACTCATTGTGCAGTTGATGCTTAGCCCTAGATAATTATTTTTATCTTTTCTGTCTCCTTTCTTGTATAGGGATATTACATGTGAAACTTTCCATTGATCTGGGATTTTATTTAATTGTATACAATTGTTCATCAATTTACATAAGCGCTCTGTAAGTAGATCACCGCCGTATTTAATTAACTCTGTACAAATGCCACCGGGCCCTGGAGCTCTTCCATTCTTCATAGCCTTGATTGCCTTTGTAACTTGTTCTACTGTCACTAGCATAAAATTATTATCCTCTATTTGTGGACACTGACTGTCTAGTGTTTTAAACTCTTCTCTGTCTTCTGTCAGAAGCGATTTATAGTGGGACTCCCATTCGTCTATTTTTATTGGTGTTACCGTATTTCGGTTGTTGTTATTACCTTTTAGGTTTTTTAAGGCATCTCCACACTTCAGTTGATCTAGCCCCTCCTATTAGACTATCAATTTCTTGGCATTTTCTCTCCCACAACAGATTTTTTGCTTCATTTATCTTACGTCTCGCTATCCTATTTTGTTCTTTATATTCCTGACAGAGTTCAATAGTTTGATTGGCTAACCATTTATTGTACTTTTCTTTTTTCCTTTTTACTGCGAGTTCTATGTCAGCATTCCACCAGATCTGATTGGGTTTTTTCCTATGTGTTGTTTCGCCCAGAGCTTCCTTTGCAGCTTGATGGATGGCATCAGTGATGTTCATATGTTCCCTTTCCACATCTTCGTTAATATCCTTATTCATAAGAAGTCCAGTCAAGCGTCGCTGGTAAAGGTCACGTATACTTTCTTGTTGGAGTAAGTGTAAACTATATTTAGGCAAATCCTTTACTGGCATCTTTGTTCTATTGCATATAATTTTAGATAATTGTATTTAATTTTCAGGTAAACTATCCTTTTTGTTTATGATACGGCAAAATTTTATTAAAAAAAGTTGTTCAGAATAAAAAATTATGGCCCTGTACCAAATTTCAAAAAGATCTGTCGACTTAGATTTAACCGTTATTTTTTAGATTAAACAAATTGCATTTATTAAAAATGACGGTTTCATCTAAGTCGACAGATCTTTCTAAAATTTTGTATGGCGTCACAGCTTCTCATTCTGAACAACTTTTCTTAATACAATTTTTCCGTACCATGAACAAAAAAAGTAGTTTACCTGAAAATAAAAGACAATTATCTAAAAAATAAACGTGTTTTCTAAGTCAACAGATCTTTCTGAAATTTTGCATACGGCCGTAATTTATCATTCTAAACAACTGTTCTTAATAAATTTTTGCCGTATCATAAACAAAAAGGGTACCTAGTTTACCCCAAAATAAAATAGTTTTCGCTTTCCTGCCAAGGCCTACTTGTTTTTCAAACACTGAAAATATTCTTAAAATTCTTTTCAAACCAAGCAGGACCGAATCCCAGAACCTTAAAATCAAATTCAAAAATTTTTAGTCCATCACACCTCTTATAACATCAATTCTAGGACACACTATTGTATTTTCTTTTCAGGTAAACTACCCTTTTTGTTTATAATACGGCAAAATTTTACTAAAAAGAGTTGTTCAGAATGGGAAATTATGGCCCCATACAAAATTTCAGGACGTTCTACCTACTTAAATCAAACCGTAATTTTTAATAAATAGGTAGCCTACAATTTTAACGGTTTAGGTAGATATTCCTGAAATTTTGTATAGGGCCATAATTTATCATTCTGAACAATTTTCCTTGGTAAAATTTTGCCGTATCATAAACAGAAAGGGTAGTTAACCTGAAAAGAAAATAGTTTTTGCTTCACTGTCAAGGCCAACTTGTGTTTTCAAAAACTGTAAATATTCTTAAAATTCTCTTTAGACCAAGCAGGGCGGAATCCCAAAACATTAAAATAAAATTGTACAATTTTTGGTCAATTATACCTATAGTGAACTCAATCCGGGGACACACTGTATATAACGAGTTTTGATTTAAAATTGAACTTCCAGAAGAAAAACAAGCCAATGTCAATTATTATAAATCACAAATGGCACAATGTTGTCAGCATTTTTATGCTTTGACAAACTCTACAATAAAAAAAAACCAAATGCAAATGTGCAAGATACATCTGAAACTAAGAGATTTACATGGAATTTGCTTATATCAAAGTCGTAGGCACTAATAACATATTTTGAATTATACAGGGTGGCTCATCTTCCACATCGTAGCCGGACCCTGTATAACTCGACTTAATGAAACGTGTTTAGCAATTGTGTAGCTACACATGTAAGAAATGACATGAGGGTTTCCGCACTCAGTTCAATAAAACCAAATTAAAAGCTACATCGATGTCACTTGGTATTGTGATTCTTTGAGCAGGATGGAATAACAAAGAGCGGGTACATTATAAATGATTTAATGCAATGCAGGCATGATGTATAAATTAGGTAAATTTTTACAATATAATACACCAGAATATAATATATAAAGAAAAACATATAAACTGACTCTGTAAATATAGTAATTAAAATAGAAGGTGAAGAGTGCTGCAGTTAATTGTTCAAGAATGTACAATCTACCTTTATACACCTCTTAAAGCATAAAAGCTGCTGTCGTATTACATACACATATTACAAACAAAGGACGTTATATACTTATATCTAAAATATTAAATATAATTAATCTCTCCACCACTTTACATTTTAGGGTATTTATTCATCACTATCCTAGTTTGTCCCAGAGTTCCACTGGTTAATATATCGTTACCAAAATAATTACGTACTCGTCATTTTGATTCACAACTTTCACGGCAGACACACAAACACGCATGAACAAATAATATTAATAACAACAATAACTAGGACTCACATTAGTATAAAACATGAAATGTTAAATAGTAAAACATACAACTAAATACATGCTCTAAAGAGTCTAAAGTATACCACGTTACCCGAAATCAGTGTGTCGGCGACACATCCGAACATCGCCAGCGCTCAGACCCAATTATTGTACATACTAAATTTACACCTCCGCTTAACTAGCAACCCTTTGGCTTCCAAAGTTCAGTAATAATCACAAGAACCCATAAATGCTGTCAAATTATCACTTGCATCACATGATTAAAGTTAAGAACTAAAAAGCGCAGTATTTAGCATTATAAACACGTAACATGCGCAGCTGCGGATAGCCACCTGCTTAAATTATTCAGACAGTATGCAACTAACATACATATAACAAAAATAGAATCACTGTCAGTCCTTACTAGCACGAATAAACAGTATTGCTTCACTTTCCATCGATTCGGGCTTGATAAACGGAAATAAGGTAACTACAATAGAAGTATGAACCTGGGGGTCATTCCTAATTACTCGGCGCCTCATCACCTGCCTTCAGAACTGCTCTAATGATCGATATAAAAACGGTATCAAACGATTGTAGTAATTTAAGTGGTTCGAGATTTGTAAGTTTTCTTCTAACCAGAGCTGGAAGATTTGTACGTAAAAGTACCTATTTCTAAGTAGTCAATTTTTAGGTTAATTCCAATTTAAGAGTTTCTATTGACAATAACGTTAAAAGTCCGGGTAATGACGTTAATGGCTTATTGTGGTGGATATTAACGTTATTGGCTGGGCAATATCGTCAATAACCTTGTGTAATGGCCTATGATGATATAAACAACATAATAGTCTAGACATTATCATTACTTTCAGAGTAAATACAGCCGCCTGTGTCATGTGATGTCTGTACCTGCATGTTTTTATGAGTTTGTGTCCTATGAAGAACATATTGATTAATAACTGAACGAATATGTTTAGGTACATTTAGAATTCAACATCGTCCTCTGAGAATTAGCAAGTCACTAGTGACAATACCCGGGCGTTGTCATATATTTAACAACACTCATTCCAAATTTGAAATGTTTCTATTGCATAATCAGGAGACATACTTGAAAAATCAGCACTGAAGCCCGTTTTCTCTCATACAATTGGACCAACTCATTGACATTAGTTCGTTCGACCTTAGTGACTGCATATAATTCATACTAAGGTAGAATTTTTGTTGAAACTACGAAGAACACTTTTATTATCGTTGTTGACGATATCATCTTTGATTAAAGTGATTTACAACGCTTCCCAATTTGAAGACGATATCTAAATACAAAGTTGACTGACTAAACAAGAAGAATGTGGCATTATATGCTTAACAAAACTTATTTACACAATTATCACACTAAATATTAGCTCATAAGCATTATTACAAAAGCTATTTCTATTCTCATTCTCGGTGGCAGTGCTGACCTTTTGATTTGCCTCCCGACTAGCCAACTAAATCCTGTGTCGACGACGGTTCGTCCACGAACGAGACCGAAAACGGCTTAGTCAGTATCGAAGCATCTAGTCATCGATAGCGGCAGCATTAGTTGCATGGGTGCATTCGCGGCCGCTGCCATATAAAAATTAGCTAACGATTAAGAATTGCGCCCCCGAGCAGCCCATTGGTCGTGGTAGTATTTGTGTGGCTGGTAAAAGCGAAGCTCCTCATCCTTACAAAATATATAACATTAACAAGTCTATTGACTACGAGGCTTCGCCAGTTATTGTATCACACAACACTTGCACTTTGGTTTCTTTTTGATGACGACGTGTTCGACCTGCGACGCGTCCCCCGCAGGCACCAAGGTCCCCCGCTGCACGTCCACGGCGCCGGGCGACGCCGCCTTGTCGTTCTTGACGTTGCCGTTCGCGCTCCGCGGCGCGGCGTTGGAGGCGTTCAGGGTCGTCGCCTTCTTGGGCGACTCGGTGATGGGCTCGTGCGCGGTGCTGTTTGCGAACTTTGGGCTGTCAGTCTGGTCTACTAAAGGCGGGGACGGGGCGCTGCCCGAGGTCGGGGTGATCGGCTTGCCCCCTTTTATTAGTTCCACTATCTCATCCGCTTCACGGCTCAGGTCTCCTCCGGGTCGAAAAGGGTTGTCCCAACCACTATCCGTACTGAAACAGAAAGGAAATTAATTTCAGGAATTGTTGCATGTAAAAAGGTTATGGTAAGTGTAAAAACAAAGAATAAAAGATCATAGACAATACACTTTAGCATGTAACATTTGGTGGAATGAAATCAGTCAATTTGTATGTTTATGTATTGTAATAGTCAGAGTGCAGTTTATGCCAAGCGTCGCCGGAAGAAGTTTGAAAAAGCGCAAAAGAAATATCAAATGGGACACAATCGGGTAGAAGGCACGGCTTGAAGAGAACTGGTCGTTCCGTCGCGTTTCCAAATTATTCAACGCCCAAAAAGTACATTTCAGTGCAAGGCGTTGAAGTCAGGGCTCCCAAAAATTGTTTCGAGTCAGATTCCTGCATATTTATGTGGCCTGTGAATAACAATCAGTTGTAAATAATATAAAGACGTAGACCTGCATACCTACACCCAATTATTGGTGATTTTCCCCTTTGAAAAGTGTAAAATTAGCGAATTGCATCACATTGCATCATCTTGCGTCCCAAACCAGGAGACGCTTTTGGGCTCCGCCTAAAGACTTATCGTGATGACTTGTGACGTCAAAGCGTCATATCGCCGCTTGATTTTCGGATTACCTCGCGAGACAGTAAACTACTGCGTGCAGTATCGGACTTTCATGCAGTTGAATGTTCGCGTGGAAAGGATAGTTATTTTAGTTTCGTTTTAATAGCGTTTAAATGTAAATGTTGGTCAGTCATAGTTATTGTAGCTTTGTTTGACTGGTAAATGCGTGTAGCACTCACCAAACGCTCGTAGATTGTATATTATTAGTTAACGCCGGTATTTGCTGAACCGCGTCTGCGTTTGCCTATAAATTCTCGCCTTTCTCCTTCCGATAGTTAGTCGAGCTTCGCTTCTGACGTGGTTCACACATTGAGTTACCGTGCTCTTCTATCCCTTCCCTTACAAAGAGTTTCGCCTCTGGCGTGGTTAACACGTTGAGTTACCGTGCTCTTTTGTTTTTTCCTCCTGATGAAGCGCCTTACGAAAATGGGCGAAACGTTGAGTTCTTCGATCTCAATCATGACACGGTCCAATCCCGGAAGTCGTTTGTTACTTAATGACAATGGGCGTGAAAGCCTCAGAAATCATCGTAATTGTATTTGCTTTATTAATTTTGTAACGTTTCGCTTATGGATTTAAATTCTAAAGATACTTGAAACGTATTTGGAATGTAATTCGCCGCCTTATCAAACGTTTGCATCTCGATGCCGTGCCAAGAAGCGATAGCACGGACCAGTAGCCGCTGCGCGGAAGGCCAGGTTCGTACGTAGGAGTATTTTTCCCCCGCCGCCAGAGTGGGGAGCGCGAGCGTCGACCGGGAGCCGCTGAACATATAAAAAGGAGCACATGGCAGCTCCTGGAACAGATCCCATCCTGGGGTTCTTCCCTAAGCCTTCTCCCAATCCACCTGCGACGATTACTCTTTTGCCGTGTGCAGGTTACTGTCTAAGCAAAGGGGAAATTGGCTAAAAGGTTCTTACGGTGCTGGTATGGTTACTGTCAGTCCGTGAGAACATACCGATAACCTGTAGGTCCTTATCGAACCCGTTCACCGTCATTAATTTAAAGGCCGAAACCGCGGCTACGTAATTGATTTCCCCCGCATCCTGTGTAACTAGAAAGGCGGGCCATTACAATTTAGTTGGATGCATTTAAAGCCAATATATATTTGTGTTATACTGATTGTAAGTAGATTGGTTTTTATGCGAGTAGAAGCCGGGAGCATATAATTTCAAGTTACGAGCCAGTTGGGTCAACTGTCGAAGCTTTGTTGCAAACTGAGCTGGCTGGCAACGAAAGGGAAAACTAGTATAAAAATTAAACACAGCGGTGGGATTACCAAACGACTCATTTCAACTATAATCAAACCCGCAGTCGCATATGTAGCGTAAAAGAGGAAGAACCTTTAAGATCGCAGAAGATAATTGAAAAAAGCTACAGACCAGCAGAAGAAAGAAACTTTATAGCGTACTAATAACCAAGAAATAGAAAATATACTGAGATGAGTTTTAAATTCAAAAAACTACAATGGATTGGTCATGCGAGAAGAATGGGAACACATAAAGTAGTAACACACATTACAGATTGCAAACCAACTAGGCCAGCAAGGAAATGAATAAATATGCAAGTTCTTGGCAAGACAAGGAAGTTATCATTATTGGCTAAGTGCAGTTATCTTTGAACAAGAACTGTAACTGTTAGTTACCCGTGTGAATTTGGATTTCCAACAACTTGGATTACCACCAATGTGGACAGATTCAACTGAAACTACCACCAACTTGATTTACGGCCGACTTTTGTGACAAATATTTGAAATTCCAGCGAAGTGAAATACAACCGACTTGTTTTACAACCGACTGGAAACACCACCGATCGCATTCAACAACAGTCCTGCAGCGTATCTTACGTAAACGACTACGACCTTGCATTTCTTCCGATATTAACAATTTGGCAGCAACTACAATGTTTTTATGAAGTAACTGATATTACTAGCGTGCTTCAATTTTTCCACAAAATTGTTTATACTAATAAAATGTCAGTATTATGTTATGAAGGCCCGTTCAGTGTAGAAGTGACAGCGTTGATAGAGTGTCCTTACAGCATCCGCAGAGCGTCAACGTCAAAAACAGCCAAGATTGCTTGTCGTAGTGTTTTCACCCAACATGAGTTCCGAAGAGGACAGACGATTCTCACATACATTTTTCTCGCTGATCTTGTGCGCTAGCCACTGACGACTCTCAACTTTGCCGAGGCTTGTAAGGGTGTCGTTTACCAATCTGAGGCGCTCGGATTGGAGCTTTTGAGCACATGGAAGTAACGCCTAGCGGTGGTATTTCGATTCGGCGGCATTTCAGTGCCGTGGCGAAATTTATAAATTCGCTTCAGTCGGTTATAAACCATGTAGTGGCAATTCGTATGTTGTAGTCCACTAGGTGGTTATTTTGAATCGTAGGTAAACTCAGTCATTGATAGTTCTATTTTGAAAAAATTTAAAATACCACAAAATCGGAAGTAAAATCTCTCTGTGGTGTTTGGTGGTGACAATACCGTGGGCGGTAGCCCACACGGCCTGAAACGTAAAGTTTTTCTAGCACGCGGGTTTCCACAGTTTCAAAACCAAAAATAGAAATAACACAACACGATGCAGTATCTGATTATAAAATTACATCAAGTGTAACCTTATCAAGAGCATTGCTTAAATAATGTATGTAAGTGTAATAGGTATACTTTGCATGTAGTAGAAAGTAGAAAGTGGCGAGATTAGCACAAGTCATAAATAAATTATCCCGACTTAAGAGAAGTGTCAAAGTTCGCTTTTCATTATGTGAAACAATTGAACGTGAGCATTACACGTAATTGGCGCGCAGACGGTGGAAGGTTTCACTCTTCGTTCATGTCATTCTTACCTGTGACACACAATCTGAGCCGTGAGCACTATTTGTACGGGTTTTGACAGATGCGTCAATGCCTAAAATCCGAAGTGGTTGCTTTAGCAATATTAACTATGAGGCACTATAAAATTGCACTGACTAAAATTTAAAAATAGTTTCTAGCAAATAAGACCTGGTTTATAGTATTTAACATTACAAGCCAGGTAAAACAGGTTTTACTGGCGATAGGATTGGGATGACTGGCGAGCCGTTAGGCGAGCCTGTCATATCCTTGAGCCAGTAAAAATGGTTACCTGGCGTGTATTGTTGAATGTTTTATTTGTTCCTCACTTGTAAATAACTAGAAATTCACCATTTATTCAAAATGTCAAACTGACAAGCAACTAAACTAATCAATATGACACATACTAAGGAAGACAACTCTGGCTTTGCACGCTATCATTTATCTATGAGCACGCTTGTAAAATATAACATGCTAGCCAGTAAAAAATTTACTGGCTAGCCAGTTAAGAAACATTTTCAAGGTGAATACAGTGACTTGATAAATTGATGTTTACAAGTGAGGAACAAATAAAACTATTGACTGCCAATATTTGAGCTGAATTATGCAAAGGAAGGATACATTCAGCAAGTGCATTAGCTGACTAAAAAAATAAATTGATTTGCCTTAGGCGCACCTTTGTTTTCTTACAAACACTTTACACAGTACGAAGCTTTTTGCAATTTCCTATTGCGGAATGGCATATTTTCTTACACAAGGAAAATATATTTAGAGAAATACAGGTTTCATTCAATAGCAACCAGCATATTCCTTGAGCTAATTAAATCTGACACTGCTCGCTGAAGCTGGCAATGAAGGATCTCCACACTCCTGTATACCAAACAATTAAATTTTAATGATCAATTGTTCTGTTAATTACATGTGTCTATGCGAGTTAGCGATTAGTACATAGTAGAAGAGGGCAAGGAGCACGTGGCGGGTAATATTTCTAACATAAGTTGCTCAATCGACCGATTTAAAAAAAATATTTTACTGTGTAATGTAATAATTGAATTGATATATGAAATGTGTTTTAACATGAAAACACAGATTTGCAAAGACAATTTCTACTTGCCACATAACTTCACTGAAGATAATTCTTACACTGCCAAATTTGCCTTTTATGTCAAAAATTGCATCGCGTCGCAAGTAATCACGTACCTATCTACTTACATCACAGCTATTGCGAATCATGAATCATTGCAGACCATTTTGTTATTTATTATTAATATAAATGTACGCGTTTTCTTATACCAAATATATTAAAACAATAAAAAATACCCTCTCTACGACCATTATTGTGCACCATAGATTCCTGAATAATTAAATTTTTTAGGTCAAAATAAGTATTTAATAATTTTTTTTACTTTATATCCCTGCTATAATTAAAAACATTTCCACATACGTGTATTCAATACCAAAATGAAAAAATCACTTTTGTGTATCAACATATATCGAAGATTATCTAACCATACCAACGCGCAGCATGCGACCGGCAGGCGCGGCGTCTGCAGCTCTTCACTCTTCAGTCTAGTACTGGATCGCAAGTTGTAATATTTTAAATTTGTAAACCGTGGTGGAACTTCTTTCAACGCACATCGGTGGATTTATTTCCTATCCACCCTGGGTTCGTACTAAATAGGGGGGGGGGGGCGCTTTGTGGGTGAGCAACTTAAAAAGAGACAATTCTGGCGTTTGATGCAAGCAGACATGCCATCGGATACGCGGACGTTCTTACGTAAGGTTAGTCATACGCGAGGGGATTATATCGTTAATCAACCAAAACTGGTTAGTGCCGGATATGCTAATTTATTTTCCTCATTGTATTACGACTAACTGTGTGTCTTATCTGCCGTTTGTGTGTATTTCAACGAACTCCAGACACACTAGGTGGATCTTTTACTATTCTTGACCCCATTTCCTTCCGGCTATGTGCGTATGGGGTTGGCGAAGGCACCTTCGTCGTCATCTATCCAGTTTCCTCGAGTTGGCAGTTGCCGCTGAACGTCTTCCAAATGCACTTTCTCGTAGACCATGCGTAGACCATGCCTTCCGTCGAGTGGAAGAACTGCAAGCTGCTCACCAGATTAGAACTGTATTTACTACGCTTATAATAACAGTGCGTAGTTATAAAGTATTTCGTCGGAAGACTGCATTAGAAATGAACTTTTATGTCAAACATAAATAGTCAATGGATTTGTTTCATAATATAGTTAAATCGAGAAGCCCCTTTCCGGGCTGTAGTGTTGATAAACAAGTAAGCCGGCGTTTGCTGGTATAAACAGAAATTTTGAGTTAGGTTATATAAGTGACGTCACTTAGGGTTCTAATAATTTTAAATTTTTGTGTGCACAAGCGCCGTTATGACTGTAAGGCGACTTAAATAATTTTACTGGTGTGTTTTCTTGTATATTTTTGTAAAGCAACTTGCAGGAAGTGTTCAAAAAGGGAGCAAAACTAGAATTGACAGGTATTTCAGGCGACGTGTTAAAGGTAACTCCTTCATTTTCAAGATTTGGCGATGCACCACCTCCCGACAAGGCTTGTTGTTTCCCGTTTCGTAACTTGATTGATCGACAACCGATTAATTCTCACATATAGATCACGTGGCGCCCTAGTATCTAAATTGGCATGTCCTAGTGTAAACTAAAACACATCCACATTCTTCTTATCGTCAAACCGACCCTATGTCTCGACGCAAGTGAGCCCGAGCAATTTATTGGTGCAGGGTTGTTTGATTTTGTGGGTTGATGAATGTTTAACAGGTCCGTGGTATTGGTTCGTCAATTAATGTCATAAATCCCTTTTTTCCCTACAACAAAGCAGAGGCCGCTTGGCGTTTTTACGCTGGCTCACGTTCAGCGGCTTACGTTTCCATTTTCGTGACTCATAGCCTTCAAAAGTAATTTTACAGTCGTGGAGACGCGTCAATTATTTAAAACTTCCGTAGAACTTAAACCCTTCGGACTCAGGAGAGCGATTTATCGAATCAGAACTGCGATTTTTGCCGCTGGTCTGGTTTCTTCTCAACGCTGTTTGAATTCGATAAAGCCCCAGGCTCCTAACATTGCCCAGATTTTCTGTCGTTGCAGTTGCAGGTGACAAAAGCACCAAGCAGATGAAGGTAAAGTGAGTTCATACCGCAAATATAATTCCTCAAGACGCGACGTCTCGAACGTCTTCTGAGTTGGGAGCCTGGCAAACATCTTCAGGCTCGAGTCAACAACTCAGTGGCACCTAGCAAACAATGATTATCACCTTCTACATCTCCACCGAACTGATTTTGTTTTATCTAAACACCTATGCGTTCTGAGTAAAATCCCGCCCATGTCCCACTGAAGATAGTCGTGTACACTTTTTAGATTTGCTTTTCGCTCGCAACAATCTATAAAGTAATGCGTCATAGACTCGTATCGAACATTAGTTACCATTGTCAAAACCACCAAAGAATATTGATTAGCACCAGGAAAAGCATTTAAAAGTTTCTGTTTGAAATGTTTTATCATTTTGTTATGCTTTAGTGTTGTCTTTGTACAAGAGTACAAAAATAATCAAAAACCTGCGTATTTCACAACTTTTCAATTGTTATGTTAGTAGGGAGGCCAAGTGAATTAATAATTATTTTCGTGGGACTGAATAGGTTTATACCAACAAGTGATACCATCGTAATTAGCGGTATTTCCTCAGTAGAAAAACTCCTGTTGTCGCTTTCTTAGCCTGTGGAGTGACGAGCTATGACGTCACAAAGGTGGTAAAATGGTAGGTTTCAACAGTTTTTTGCAAATATCTCGTTACCTGTAAAATTTACTGTGAAATTTACCTTATTAAAAATTAATCTACATTTAATTTACAATAAAAATGGTCTTATGCATTTTTGCAGTCGAATAAAGGATTACAGATATATGAAGGGGGTAAAAATGGAACTTTTTCTGTTTGGCAAAAATTCAAAAATTGCGCCTATGAATTCGTAATATTCGCTCCAAGTGTATTATATAAAGGGTTCAAGGAAGTGGGGAGGCGAGATGGTTATGGTGAAGCACCCAGCACCAAAGACGACATACTCGTACATTTGCGCAGATCATCCACTACTACCCATGTTGAAGTGAAAGTGGAAGATGGAATTAATGTCACTCTTGGACATGCAAAATTTCTAACTAATACTAAAAACAAGATGCAACTGATTGCTCTAATCACTGTACACAACAGCAAGCTGGCTGCAAAGTGATTCAGGCAGAAAGTGGTGCTGACATCAAGGTCGTTTTTACAGTAATTGACGAATCAAAGAAGGAAACAGAGGCTATCGTAATTGGCAATGACACCGATTTATTGGTCTTGTTGGTTGTTCATGCTCCAGCCAACAAACAGTTGAAGATGATTGTACCGAAGAAAGGTAACCAAGAAGAAAAAGTTTACTGCACTGGAGCATACAGCGTGGTATCGAGGAAATGAGGATGTTGTCTTGACAGCTTACACTTTCGCCGGATGTGATACCGTTTCTGTAATTTATAGAAAGGGAAAAATAAAGCCTTCTGAAAAAGTGCAAAGTGACAAGGAGTTTTACACAAAGCTGTTGTCTTTTAACAACCCAAATGCAGATCCAGATGCGCTAGCTGATGCTGGAACCATTTCTTCCTTTCGATATTTGCATAAAAAAATGCAGATAATTTGGATACTCTGCGCCTTCAATGTTACTTGCAGACCATCGCAAAGGAGCCTGTACACACAAATTTGAGGTTGGCTGTACTTTCCCCCACTTTAGCAGCTGGACAACAACACTCTTATAGAGTTTACTAGCAAGTGCAGCAATTGCTCAATGTCAATAAAGATTCGCTAAAGTGGGGTTGAAAAAGGATTGGCGGTTGCGTCTAGTTGCAACCATAAGGCAGCTGCTCCTGAAAAATTGCTTTCCCTCATTGTTTGCACTTGTAATACGGGGTGTGTCAGAAACTGTGAGCGTCGTCAGAGTGGCTAGAAATGCTCTAATATGTGCAAGAATTGCTCTGAACATAGGTGCACCAACAGAGATGCACTAATTATTGACGACGGCATCGATGAAGACAATCTTCAACATGAAAAAGAGCTTGAAGATTTTTAGGTTACTGATTGCTGTAATTTATTATTATGTAACTACCATGTACGTTGTACATACCACTTTCCATTTAAGAACATTGAATTTACTGAAAAGCATGTATTGTGAAGAAAAAAATCTATTATTTTTTGTATAAAGGCTTATTAGATAAAGTTTGTAGTTTGTTGTTTCAATGCTATTCACATGATTTTATATTTTTAGGAAAATATGACAAAAGATGGAAGTAATTTAAGTAGCTGTAATTCTAAAAGCTCAAGTGAGAAAGAGGAAAACGATATGATGAATTATCTAAAAGAAAAAATAGGCAAAATTAAGATAAAAACGACAAAGGAGGGGAGCAATGTAGATATATTGTCAGATTCATGCACATAGGCGTACATACATACATACACACATACAAATGTTCCTATGTTAATGATCCGTTACTAAGTACTTTTTATAACGAAACATACTCTTTATAACGAAACATACTCATTTTCAAGTGATTACGATGAATCCCAAGCTAACTAGAAAATAATGACATAATTGCCCCCTCAATATCTCGGTAACTCTTGTCTAGAAGTCAAAAATGCATAAGACCATTTTTATTGCAAACTAAATATAGATTAATTTTGTATAGGATAAAGTTTGCGCTAAACTTCATAGTTAACGAGATATTCGCGAAAAACTGTTGAAACCTACCATTTTACCACCTTTCTAGCTTTCGACCCCCTTCCGTCTAAACCCGATGCGCAATGTTGCGCAACTTTTTACCACTTACTAAGAGGAGGGTACTAAACAGTTTGCTGCTGGGTAGAACTTTCTTTTTGGATGTTTGGGTTAAACCCCGGTTTCTGTACTAAAACCTGGAACTAAGAATGGCCATCTTTGTGACTTCATAGCTCCTCACCCCACAGGCTGAGAAAGCGACAACATGATTTTTCATACTCAGGAAACACCACCGAATAAGAAGATACCACTTGTCGGTATAAACCTACTCAGTCCTACGAAAATCGTTATTTGACGAGTTAATTTAGTTTGGCCTCTCTACTATGTGTGCAATAACAGTAATTCATTTGTTGATGTCCCGGGAAAATGTTGCTACAATATTTTGACCCAAAATTATTAAATGGTTGAAGCAAGCAACTGCTAAAAAATTGATTATGCCAAGGTAAGAGCCGCAGTGAAATTGATTACGTTGTGAACCGACGTGCGTGTGCTGTTCGAGTGCTGTTAGTAATAATAACTGGTCGTGTGTGGCTTTTAACAATCAATGACGCATTGATTTATCTGTTTGCATGTTTATCCTCGCGAAGTAAAAATAATCGTGAGTAATACTATTATTAGCATATTTTTAACGTCGTGAAAGCCAGTTCTGGAGGCGTGATAAATGCTGGATGAAGATATCTGCATGAAATAAATCATGGGAATGGAAAGATCAATTTGAACATATCCCAAAGATCGTAAGTTACAAATTGATTTACGCGCGATAGTACTTGAGCAATTTGAACATCGTAGCATTATAATTACTACACTCGACCATTCTGATCAGGCCAGAATCTGTTTTGTATTTTGCAAATATCGTTTGGCTGATTAGATTTTTCAAAATCAAAACGTACGAAATATGTTGTGACTTTCTCAAATACAAACTGTATGCGACTATACCTTCATCGATATTCGATTACCCAAAAAACAAAGGTCGTTAGCTTATTGAGAATCGAACTTTCCTACTTTCTCCGTTAAGCTCATGTCTACCTGTCATGTTGTGAGGTAATATTCGTGCGGGGTAATTCAAAAGTATAAACAAACAATGCGATGGGAGTACTGAACCGCTTCTAGGTCCAGCATTTAAATTTAGACAGCACGAAACATGCCGTGGGTAATTTTCCTGTCGCGTCGAGTTTTTATGAAACTCATGTACCCTCACAGTCGCGCTAATCAATAGAATACGTCAAGCTTCCCCAATAAATAAAAAATCAGAAGCTTCAGCTACACCTAGGTACAGTGCGCGCCCAGTTTTCATCCCTCGCTACTTCCAAACGTTGTAAAATTCCCTATTATGTATGAAAGTTCCCCTTAATTCATTGTAGCGACTCTGTAAATACCGTAGCTTTACACTAGCTGGGCATGATTTATGCTGTGACAGGTACAAAGCCACAATGCTCGTAATGGATTTCTAGGCTCCTGGATGTCTAGACTCGGGCTTTTGCGTGAACGGTGCATAGCAACCCAAAGGCAGGTGCGAAATGGGTCAGAGGAATTTTTTTGATCGATACTGGGCGGCTGTGGTGGCATTAAAATGTTACGATAGTACCCAATACGGTTTGACGCAATTGCAGATGAACCTGTAACCCAAATACATGCTTGAAGGGGATATAGCAGTTTTATTGAATATTGTAACGCTATTATCTGGATACACTGCAATCATTCGGTTCAATGTAAGCAGAATTGGATCAACTTGGCAGCAAGCATGCATTGCCTCTTGATCAATATTGACCTGTTTGAACTCAACCAGGCGTGGAACTAGTATACAGTAGTAGGTAATTCTGGTCGTACACAATATCACTTTTGCTGAATATGTTGGCAGACACATAAAGCAAAGACTGAAGACCTTGTGAACACGTACTATAGGCAACCCATTTAACAATAATGGTAACAACTAAATATTGTGAGTAGCAGTGGCGTATTACATATTAAAAAAATTAACATATACGAAGCGACTTACCCGGGACAATTCAAAAGTAAGTAACTCAGCTGTTGTTGATGCAACGAGTATAAAGTGTCGTAAGTGAAAAAAATTACCACAAGGTGAGAATTCAAAACTACACCACGAACATAATGCTTCGAAATGTCAATCGGTGGTTGCATTCAACATTAGAACATTACATTTACTAAATCGCCAAATATCATTGACATGGTCTTCAATATCTTTCAATATCTCTTTATATACTTGTAAAATACACAAGTCTTAATAGTTTAATCGTACTAAGTGATATACTGCAGTAACACAATCCCACAATTAGTGATATTAGCAGTAGGTAATTTCATAAATATAAAGCGCATAAAAACTGGTGAATAAAATCGCAAGTGATTGACATGTTCTGAAGACGTAATGTCAAAACTAAGCAGTAATTAACAGAATTACTCAAAATTAACACGCCTTGCAGCATTCTGACACTGCAGGGACATCGAACACGCGCTGCAGAAAACTTCAGCTCGCCAGACGGACTGTTACCTAATGGGGATCAAGGCCACAAAACCCTTAAAGACACAATTAATCCGTTGGCGCAATAAAAAGAATGAAGCAAGTTCTAACCTCCCGGGTAGACGGGGAGGGGGGGGGGTCATAAATCCTCTGCGGACGCAATAAGCAGAAGCAAATATAAGCACGATCAGGGGCAACAACTCGAGCATTCTTTACGTGGTCTCCACAGAGTTCTAACTTGACACCCGAGATGTTACTGTTAGCACTCCAGTTATTAATCACGCATTGTATTTATTTACTATCTAAGAAGCAAGATTGCGTACATCAGAACATTAAATGGGGGGGGGGGGGCGAAAGTCCTTAGACATCAATTACGTCAAACATATCATTTGCTTACTAAGAATTTAAAACTTGCTATGTTCGATTTTGAAACCGGTCGCCCGGTATGTGGATATTATATTAAATTTTATTAGTTTTGCTATCCACAACGTATTTATTATTTCGATTTATGTGATTGGGAACCAGTAACTAAAACAGGATCTTGTGTTTTAACATGATGGATTCGTCTTCGGCGAAGATGCTGTGAGTGGCTAGATATCCAAAAGAGGCCCTGAGGTATTCCACATCCATTAGATATAGTTCAGTTAACAGCTGATCAAGTTGAGATGTTGTATCGGACTTTTTCCACTGTCTCAGGTGTTTACCACACGACGTTTCGGGAGTTTTTGGTCTACTCCCGTCCTCAGGTGAATGAACTTCTGGTTAGTCCTGAGAAGGACTGATTTTTGTACGTCTTTTTCACGTACACTCGTGCCTACCCCGGGGTTTGAACCCGGGACACTGATCGCTGTGATTACGATTCTGACACTCTTACCACTAGGCTACCAGCGCGGCCATATATTTTCGTTATAAACTTATATATATGTTACCGCTGTATGCGCAGTAGCCTATGTGCAGTAGACTATTTTTGCAGTTCTCTGCGCAGTCGTGGCATCCAAATGGGCTCTATTTCTGCGCTAGCCTGGCTAATTGGTTCTTCTGCCAGCGCTATGTATGTAGCTTCTTTCAGCTTCCTACGGAACCTGTTTTCCTCTTTAGCTAAGTACGATTTAAGAATGATATGATCGAAGTAGCGAGCTTTTTAATTTATAAAGGCACCATCATGTCACCCCGTGTCACCCTTTATCAAGCAGTAATGTTTTTCCTCAAAGAATTGGTTGACATAACAACTACATAATGGATTTGCTATATGGCGAAGTGCTCTCTTCTGAATCCGAATGGACGTGCTGCAATTAAGTCCATATCGTCAATAATTGGAATAAGCCTTAAAACGAGCAGCTGGCCTCGCTTGCCTCGATTGTCTATATTCATATTTACTATACGTATAGCCTTTTTTATTCTTAATTAGGTTCAATCATTGCAATTTATCATAGCTGAAAATATGCGAATACGGCCTCTTCAGTGTGAGACGCTCGATTTCGTAGGTGCTGCGATAAACGAAATGTCAGCTGTGTTTGTGGAAAACTTCAGCTCAAGCAGTCTTCAGCGAGCTCAATCCAAACGTACACGTTTGTGAACGACACCGAGTGAATTTCACTTGCGGCAAGTTATATAAAGCATCTAAAGTCATGCAGCAAATAATTTGCTGCCGATAAATCGTTTCGGTGCTACAAGCCCCAGTAATTACACTTCAAGTGGTCTTTTAATAATGTATAGAGTAAGTGCGCGAACTGTAAAGCAGCACAAAAATTGGTGAGAGCGAGTAAAGGAATGCACTTGATAAACACTTAAAAACGTACGTGAATTGAAGAGCGGGACTTACATGCAATAAAATGTTTCCATGTAGTAAAGTTATTTCGGCGTCTTTTTAATATTGTTTAACTGTAAATGTATAGCAGCCATTCATTCTAGATGTTAATCCTGATTTTGTTTATGGTTTTATATGGGTAAATACATCTTTGCTTATTTGTGTGAACAAATTGGCTTTTCATGTGTATGTTGCTTGAAGCATGCTAGAATGGCCATAAGCTTCCTGTTGTAGGAGGTATTGACACTTATTGTCCACGAACTGAGTTAAAATAAAAGTTTCATGCATACTGACCTAGCTAGGTAGATAAAATGGGCAAACAATCAACAAAATTTAAAGGGATCGTAAAATTTACTGTCCTGATCATAACCGAGTTTGCGGCCTTGGGAGAAGACCGCTCGCACCGCCATCTTGGAAAGATGGCGGACAAAATCAGTTTATTGTAAATATCTCCGTTCCTAATGGTAATGTAGCGGTGGAGCGTTTTTTTTGCTCCTGTTTCTTTAAATGTGGGCAAAGTGATATGTGTAAAGTAATTTCAACATAAATATCTATTATTATCAAATGCATTTACACAGTTTTCTGCATTATATTTTGTAGGGACATGTCTGCTTCCTTAATGGATGTGATATTAATCATTTTATTTTGTAACTCGTTTCCACACCACCCAGAAGGTAGAGCCCAACGGTGCGTCTTTAACGTGGTACCCTCTACAAAGCATGAAAAGCAGTGTCAAAATCATGAGTGTTTCGACTTCCATCAATCCACTTTTGTTATTTCAGAGGATTTGCATAGCCAAAAAAAACGACGAAGAATTGCACGATTATCTCCATATCCGCTTACATTATTTGATGAGCATGGTATGCGCAAGAGGACCAAATCATCACTATACAAAGCGTTTTTGCCAATAACACCGAGTAATGAACCAGTCACTAAGCTGCATGTTATCGATGGTGGTCTTTTGTTACACCGGGTCATATGGCACCGCAGCGAGTTTTTCGCAATAATTTGCACAAATTACGTGGACTATGTGCACAGGCATTATCCTTCCAATTCAATTGTAATATTTGATGGGTACCCAGATGATGCAGCTAGCAAAAACACAAAAAGTGCTGAACGATATCAAAGTGCCAAGCAAAATTCTGTAGCTGATGTTATTTTCGACGAAGCGATGGTTCCTACCACGCCTCACGAAAAGTGTTTATCTCGAGACTCGAATAAACGACGTTTACTAATATCCATCCTCGCGAGAAAATTATAAGACCATAATATTACAGTGATGCATGTACCAGAAGATGCGGACTCTCTCATAATTCAAACAGCTATTGATATGTCTTCGTTCTATTCATCAGTGCACATTGTGGGAGAAGATGTAGATTTATTAGTTCTGATGACTGCACTGGCTAGCGAGCATGACAATATCTTTTTAAGAAAACCTGCTCGGGATAAAGTGGAAGAAAATATGTATTCATCGCACAGTATACACGGTTATAGTTTGTAAATCCTGTAGGCAAGAATATTTTGTTCCTGCCTGCATTCAGCGGTTGTAATACGTCTGATTTCTTTACTCAGGGAAAGATTAAATTTTTTAATATTCTTGCGAAAAACAGCAAGTTGCTTGAAATCATTGAAATCTTCCAAGATCCACATGCAGAATTCGATGCACTAGCCACTTTCAATTTATTTGCCAACACATATTTACAAATGTTGGCTGGTGCCCCGCCTTTCGGCATTATACCACTGCGGGAGAAGCATTTTTTGGTAACGCTGTATGGTTGATGTTACAAAACTGATACCTTGGATTCTCTGCGATACAGGAATTTCGGACGATCGGGGCTGAAAAACAAATTCAACTTCACCTCACTGCCACCAACAAGAGACGCTATGCGGTAACATTGCCTACGAACTTACCACCAACTCCAGTTATGGCGTGGAGTTGAAAAAAATCCAGTGGAGTATGGTTGACGGGAAACCCAGAGAGAACTCGATGCTGTATGAAACACTAAACAACCTGCTCCGGATTCCTTGCTTAAAAGTATTTCGTGCAAGTGTAAAACGGGCTGTGGAAGAGCATGTGGTTGCTGTAAAACGGTCCTAAAATGTTCCGCCATTTGCTATTATTGCAATGGATCCTCCTGCGAAAACAATCCCAAACTGCTTGGAGAAGGCGAGGTGAATATAGAATCAGAGGAAATCGATGAGACGAATCTCTTAGAAAGATTATAATATATATAATGATGAAGATTTACAACACAATGCAAAAGTCCTTCCACAACTAAAACGTCCAAAACGTACTTAAATGTAATAATTTTGTGGATTTAGCCTACTAGGAATACCACGTTAAAAAAAACGCACCACGGGGCTCTACCTCCTGGATGGCGTGGAAACGAGTTACAAAATGAAATGATAAATATCATACCCACTAAGGAAGCAGACGAGTCCCTACAAAATATAATGCAGAAAACTGCACAGCTACATTACCATTATTTTCTTGCGTTTGGCCCGCTGTATCTTGAAAATTATTGGTCTAACGAAAAAAATGCATAGAACATATTTTATGTACACTTTTATGCTCTTCAATTTATTGCTGTACTTTTTTTTCGTAGGACCAATAGAAACGGAGATACTTGCAAAAAACTGATTTTGACCGCCATCTCATCAAGATGGCGGCGCGAGCGGTCTTCGCCCAAGGTCGCAAACTCAGGGTTATAATCAGGACAGTAAATTTTACGATCCTACCAAATTTCATTTGGTTACCTTTTGCATGGTAGACCCCTTATTTTCGCCCCATTGCTTGGACTATGAGACGCCTCATCATAATTGAAAAACCCGACGAAGGAGCTACTTAACGACTTGTTAAAGTCTGATAGCGAACAGCTTTTGTAGTAGTTTGCTGGCATGGGTAATAAACTGATTTTAACTAGCTGCTCTGCTATTAAATCACAACCAGGAGCCTGTTTTGGTTATAGGTTGTTTTAATCATATCTTAAATTTCCTTCGCAGTGAACCAATTTGACAGTGAAGATAATTGTTATGGAGCGTTTAGGTATTCCTACATTTCAAAATCTTCTTCATGTGTTATTGATGAAGGCTCAGGAAGAAACACTGGTTGAGCAAATGCATCTGCTTTCCGTAAGTCTGTGTGTTCAGTCGTTGTTTTCTTTGTGCAAAGAAGAATTTATTGATTCACGATTCAAGCATACAATAGTTTAAGTGCAATGTATCGTTTTTCTCGACAATTAAAAGCATTTTCCAGCAATTATTACCAGTAGAATACTAGAATTGTCAGTTATTATTGTACACCTTTGCTATGATCTGTACAGGGTGTGGTATGTGTTAGGTGTTAGGTTAAACGGTAACCGATATGGACAACACTAACACCTATTTTTATTTGAGAACAAGAATATAACAATTTAGTACAGTTATTTATATAAAGTACGCGTATACAACACTTTACTAATTACGCGAAAATGCTAAGGTCAGCGCACGAGTTACAAGTGCTCAAGTGCCAAAAATGACCGAAACGCGTAAGTGGGCGAATGAACTGGAATCTGACCACGTTCTTCAATACTCAATTTCTGAATACGCAATAAATCTAGGCGCCAGGCCGTCTCCACGTTATGTAGACCCCGTTTACGCAAGTAGAAGGGGTTTATGAGTTAACGGCTGCTCGTCTTGGATCCGCGGGTGACCACTTTGGAATAGCGCTGGAGCTTGCACTCGCCATTGTTATTTAAAAGGGTTTACGTGCATTGGATCTCACAGATGGCGTAATGATATCGCTTCTTGCGTGGTGTCCTTTGTATTCCAAAGGGGTTGACTCGCTCCTGCTGCGACGCCCCGGAATGCCAAAAGTTTAAGAGATGTTTCAGTTTCGTTGCAATGCATACTTTGAATGGCTTGACACTTGGTGTAATCGAGGAAGGAATTTGTCAACCCAGGCTGTACGCGCGAGGCGTATAATTCAGTTTTTGACGTTAGAAATTCTGCTTTACATCGCGTCACGTTTTAAATCGAACACTCACTGATTCAACTAGCACAGCTGCAACACAGTTTCACTTTTGTGTGTCTTTGACTAGGCGACTTATGTTTGCGCAGTATGTGGTAACTCCGCTATAACCTAATCGATATACAATCAAATCAGTTTTATATAAATTTTACGATTTCGTACAAATGACGTAAAAATACTGTTATTCTAATATTCCTGAAGTACAATCAGCGGAACATGTAAATTACATCTACAATTGTGGAAAATGTATAGAACCTTACTTTAAAAAAACAATCAACAGCAACTTTGTTTTATAAAAAAACTTTAGTTTTAAAATTTAGTCAAGCTGCATTTCTTTTGTTTATTACCAAGTTTATTTTCGGCCGTAGTAATAACTAATCATGTACAATACAAAAGAACAAAATTGAGTAAATTAAATTTAAAAGAAATAAATAAAAATATATAGGGGTGGGCAGACGAGAAAAATTAACATGTTTAATATTAAAGTGAAACATATCGCATTGCGCAAGGCAGTTGTGATAGAGGTAGGAGCTAACATAAAAAGTTATAGCGATATTATAGCTAGATAACATTTCACTATTAAATATAAATGTCCCACTTTGAGCATCCTTTCAATTCTATAATTTGCTGTTTATGTACATTCACACAATTCCTTTCATTAATTTAATCTTCTGTCACTTTCGTGACTATTAAAAGCCAACATGACCATTGTTATCCTTATCTGCTTGGGGTCACGCAGACAACCATCAGCTGTCCGAGCTGAGTTAATGTAATAGCTAATAGCAATTAAAAACGTCTTATCACAAGAAAAAACAATTATCCCGACATAGGCTACTGCAAAATTAAATGTAAAAATGATTTATGGCCCCATTCAGATTGCTTTCGCACCATTTTGATAGCGCGTTCAGTGTTATACGACTTGTAGGCTAAATTCAAAACTTCATAAACCATCTGGACAATTAATTATAGATGGAAATTTCGATCGAGTCGATAAAGACCTTGGATGGTAGAAACTGAAATGATGATGAACTCCGCGATTTGCATCCACAGCACGTCATATTGGCAAGGCTCGCCGCTTTTTTTATGCGTGTGGACGCAAGGATGGGGTTCGCTGCCAACTTTATTTTTGCGTTTTGGCCTGTTCCACGAAATCAGCTGGCCAATAACTTACGCCAGTTGCAGTTCCAGGAATTTTTGCGAACGTCTACAAAAGTTAAAACTAACACCCATTCGTCACCAAGATTATATTTTGCCTTTATTAAGTTGACTGGTTGAGGAATTGGCTGCACACTAGGCTGTTAGTATTTCAGATGTGTAGAATTAAAGTGAACAATAGTGAAGTGTGGCTCAGTAGGAGTGCAGCACATCAACGATCTAAAAAACCTAGTGCTGACTCCAATACAATTCCCCCGTCAGGCCTTATTCTTCCTTTTATTGATAATGTACGTCTGTGGTTTATTTTTTGCGTCATTTCTTGGATCTTCGTCCTCAGAGCCGGATTAGGGGGGGGGGGGGGGCTAAAAGGGCTGCAGCCCCGGGCCACCAAATTTCGGGGGCATCGAAAAGATTCGAAGGATATAATTTAGTGCGGTTTCTAATCATTTAGATCCATTTGTACCCGTTGCATAAATGGGAACGGGGCCTCTAAAAAAATTTAGCCCTGGGCCTCACGTATCCTTAATCCGGCTCTGTTCGTCCTTGTAGGTTTTTTGTCGTAGCCCTGAGAACCTTAATTTATATTAATGTATCTTTTGGGTGCACAAACGATTGATAAGATCCTTGTCTTGTTCTCTTAGAGTCATGTTTCAACTGTTAAACATTATATCCCTTAGACATCGTGCGATTGGACTCAATAACCTTGGTAAGTTGCATTAGTTTAATTATTTATTAATGCAAGTGCGGACAAAAGTGCGTGAACTGTGCGAACACTTTGAACAAAGAAAGCTGTCACCAATTTACATTTAGTTTGGAAGCACGTTTTGGTGTTTTGCACATCTATAACGCGTAATAATTTATTTATTCTGTAGCTATAACATTGATAATTCTGATTCTAATGTTAATATTAAGAAAAACACTGCAAGTAATTATTTTCTTCCAAGACTACTGAAACCCGTAGTAATAACAAACACTCTCAAATACTGGAAAAAGCATCTGCACTATCTGGGTTGTTCTATAAATACTTGTCTCATTCCACACGTTTTAAATAAAGAAGGAACTGCACTATAAAGCAAGTTATGGCGCGTTTAAAGACATTAACACAACCTTTGGGCATTTTACAAAAATCTTTTTGAAAATGCACTTTCATATAAAAACCTTACGATAAAAGGTATTCTCCTGGGTGTGGGTAATTATTAACATACCATTGCTGTTCGTCCCTGGGAACAGTTACAACGTAGTAAACTACGCCACCATGGGAAGATGCCATACTAGGCATAGTAAACTAGCAGTAGGACACAAATCACTAGCAGAGTATCACAGTCCAGTCATAGGCCACTCCGTCGTTCAGCTGCGTTCTCGCGCCTGTAAAAACTGCCTTTCAGCCTGAATGCACGGCGACTATTTTAGTTTTAATTGTTATTGACGCATCCGGCCCGCGGTGCAGCTTTCGTCCAACGAGGGAAAAGCCTGCGCGCTCAGTGCACACCGGCGAGAAGCCTTGACAACTTTCAAGACCGGCAACCACGAGTAACCTTTCGGGACTGCGGCGCGATCTGGAGCGCGCTGCCGCCTCCGACGGACCTAAATTTAGCGGCGATTCAGAAAAATGCGCCGCGCTGACGTAATCGCCGAGATCTGTTGATCGCGCGGTCCATATCATGAAGGTGCAAGCGAGCAACTTGCATGGGCGGCACCCGCGCGTAACGACGGGACAACGAATGGAAAATAGCAATAGTTTTAGGCGCAATATTTGCAAAGGGCAAGGATGCGCTGTTGTGCTATTGTTAGCTTCGAATGCTAGAATCAGCTTTGCTTCGATTTCAATATGTGATCAACATTTTTCCGCCAAGATTACGAGTCTTAATTTACAAATGCTACACACGAAATAGTAATCCAGAACTGTACGAAAGCTGTAGTAAAAAATATTGCGAATCTTACTAAATTAAAAAAAAATAGTCGGCTTCCCGGTTCATAGTAAAGAGCACGTTAGTACTTGTTACCTTGTAGTATTGTTCCTGCTTTGTGTTATATTGTGAGGTATTTCCAAAATATAGTGCTGTATGTAGTGAAAAGTGGCTCGATAATCTTTCAATGCAATATCTTTTCAATTGTTTATTTTTATTTTGTTACAATAATCCTTTTAATTATTTCTTTTCTACACGTTCACACGTCTGAAAATTCAGTTTGAAATGAACGAGTGACGTAATTTACGACGACGTTTACTACGTGTTCGCAAATTGCCCCTTTTCTCCTCTTAAGTGCTCCCTATTGGATGCTTACAACTTGGCTATCAACTCCAAAGCGCTAGCAGTTCGTTAAAATTTGTTGGTTCTAAAAATCGAAAATCTAAAATATTCCAATAACCAACAAACTCCATGAAACTGGAGCATTGCCCCGATGCAGAAACCGAGTTTAAATAGAAGCTGTTTTTGCCGAACGATGTTCAGTATTTGTTGCCACGATCATAAAAACAAATTTAATTGCGAAACAACGCGAAACAATTAAACGAATCGGGGCATTAAACGAGCCAGCATCTAATTTTTTGCTTAATTAACGATTCGCGGCAAGAACAAATTGGCGCACAAATCCCTGGAAAAAACACCGCAAACAATAGAAAAGTCATGGTCGAAACTGTTGTGTAGGCCTGTTACATCTACGGCGGTAGCTGGGAATTACAAATTTTAAATTAAAGGTGCCCTCCCACAATGAGGTGAAATAAATAAAAATTTTAGTCATTATACAATTTGCTACGTTAAATTTCGAGCATCGCTGCATGACTGGAGGTATTGGTCCAAAGCAATTAATCAAAGCGGCACGCCTATCTTGCAGATGTTGCAAACTGCATCATAGTCTCGCGCAACACAAACTGCCATTTTGCATTCGTTCCGCTATGACGTGTCTTCAAAACCAATCTAGTCGAGCATTTCGAAGATGAGACTTCAAGCATGCTAAACTACAGCTACAATTAATGGGGGCTGTGAATAAACATTTTAGTTTTGCGGTAACAATATGGTAGCAATTACCAGTTTCTATTACAACTAAAAGCTCCATTTATGAAGACAAAATGGCAGTACGGAATAAATTAGATACTCAATAGGTCAAGACAGACAATTTATTGATTTAAGTCGGATTAGGCCTGGTTAAGTTAGGTTAGGTTAAGTTATATGTTTGGTGAGACCAGATCGCCATATTTAATAAGAACGATTGAAAATTATGTAACAAACAAACTAGCAACACTTAACGATGTACTAATTGATGTGACATGTGGAGTCCGCAGGGATCAATACTGACACCCCTGCTATGGAACATTCTATATGACGACCTCGTAATAGTGGTGACGCCCAAAACAGCCATAGAAACTATAGAGGTGGCAAATAACTCATTAGCTGAAATAAACCCATGACTGATAGTCCTGAAAATGGAGACGTTTATGCTGGAAAGAAGTAAAAAGCACAATTCCATGATAAAAGAACAATATCAATAAATTATCTTCGAGTAGTATTAAATAAAAACCTATATTGCGGCGACCACATGAAAGCTGTAGTGGTCAAGAGGATACAAGACAATCGCTACTGAGGAAGCGAAATGAAGAATGAATGGTGCCGATAGATTTGTCGAAAGAAGAGAGCCCAAAATATTTACGGAAAAACGATATAACGTCAAAAGCAGCAAAAAGGGGATAGAAACGAAAGAAGCGTATAG
This sequence comes from Agriotes lineatus, assembly GCA_940337035.1. Classification (NCBI taxonomy): domain Eukaryota; kingdom Metazoa; phylum Arthropoda; class Insecta; order Coleoptera; family Elateridae; genus Agriotes; species Agriotes lineatus. The sequence continues at coordinate 121,536,405 of OW679201.1, read as the reverse complement.
ACAAATTGAGCTAATGCCTGATACAAGAAGATACTGTGGAACTTATATTACGAGGGGAACAGGAACAAAGATACTAGAAGAAGCAACACTAATAGCATACGGAGAGGACTTAGTACTGATATGTGGAAAATGTGTGAAGAAAGAATGGAAGAGTAGGCGACATAGAGATCATGAGCCAAAGAAGTCTCAAGCACTTGGGTAGTGTATTTGGACACACCATGAACATGCGAAAGGCGACGGAGAAAACAGCAACCGCATTCAGCCGACTGTTGCTGAACATCGGAGAACAGCGTGCAGGAAGGACAAAAGTAAACTAAATCATACTCTATAAGGCACCAGCATGAATAATTCGGAGGATAGAAGGAAATATAGAGAAATTCTAAAGAAGGTACAGAAGAAAATATCTATTAGAATAACAAGAGCGTATCGAACCACCTCGATAAGGGTCATACAAGTAGTAGCAAAGACTATCCACATACATCCAATAGCACTGGAACCTACATACGATAAAGAAGCCAACCAAAAGATATAAATCCAGAGCAAGAAAAAAGATGCTGCGAAATTGGGAAGAGGAATAGTCCCAGAAAAGTAAGACAAACGAAATTGATACCCCCATGGTTTTAAACTTAACGACAGCGAGAAATGCATGAACTGCGGAGATAGAGACACGCCATAACCCACAGTGCTCGAATATAACAGATGGAACAGACAAGACAGCAAGCAATACATGAGATAGAAGAAAATCTAACTAACGTAAATGTAATGAGACACGTGATAGACAGCGAAGAAAAATGGAAAAGATTGAGAAGGTTGTGACAGATATAGTAATGGCCAGGAAAGAAAAAGAAAATAATAGAAATATTGAGTCCCGCCACAAATAGACATAACTGCTACCGAAGATTTTAATGCAAAATCCTACGAATGGAAATCAAATTGAGAAGATGAAGGTGATCAACTTCTGACAGAGATTATGGCAACTAGAAACATGATAATGCTAAACGAAGATATACACTCAACGTTTACCAGGTGCGAGCATATACCGGATGACCGGTTTCAATACTGAACATAGCAAAAACATGGTATATCACAAGGTTACTAGAAACATTTAATTTACTTAAACAACAAGGTTGACTATAGGGGCGGGGGTGAGACTGAAAGTCCTTAAACATCAATTACGTTGCATATATCATTGGTTTACTAAAAATTAAAAAACGTGCTATGTTCGGTTTTGAAACCAGTCACCCAGTATATATCGCATATATAGACCTAAGGTTCATAACAGAAAAAAATACGAAGGAGGTAGCAGAATGGGAGTACCAGAAAACGAGTCTCTAAGCTTACATAAGTATAGAAGTTTTCGAAGAAAAAATGTCTGCTGATGGAAAGACGAATTAAATGAACAGAGGGAATTTATGTCTGAAGACAAGAAGAAAAATTACAAGAAATAAGACGAGACGACGCTAATGTTGCCATAGAAAGCGGTAGAGAGAGTTAGAACAAGCCAAAGAAGAATCATGTAGTAGGAAGAAGATAAATTGAAAGAAAACGTGAGAACACATAAACCCAATATAAACCTGAAAACTAAATTGGATGCAGCGAAACTACTGTCTCCACAATATGAGAAAATTGGAAGGAATACACGAAAAGTTAACAATTAGAAACGTAACAGAAGAAAAAGTAACTTCAAACCTGGAGGAAGTTTATAATAACGTCTGGAATTTGGGGGGGCAACGTAGCTACTCTCTCCACAACATGAGGAAATTGATTAGGATACACGTAGGTTAACGGAATCAAGACGGAATGAGGATGATAACAGAAGGAGACGTAACTTCAAACGCCGAAGGAAGTTGAGAATGACGTTTGGGATTTGGGTCCCAAAATTGTGATAAGAAAGATGATACAACAGAAACCCAACATAAATCTGGAAACTAAATCGAATGCAGCGAAACCACTTTCCCCACATAACGAAATTGATTGGTATACCCGGGAAGTTAACGGAATAAAGGAGATAACAAAATGAAAAATAAATTCAAACGCTAAAGGAAGTTTGGAATGACGTCTGTTATTTGGGTTACAAATAAAGGTGACAAAGCATATACCCAACATCAAGCTGGGAACTAAATTGGAGCCAGCGAAACTACTTTCTCCATAACACGAGGAAATTGATTGGGATACACGGGAAGTTAACGGCATTAGGGAGATAGCAGACGAAGAAGAAACTTCAAACGCTGAAGGAAATTGAGAGTGATGTCTGGATTTTGGGTCCCAAAATAGTAACAGGAAATATGAGGAAGTAGATCCAACATTAAGCTGAAAACTAAGTTGGAGGTAGCGAGACTACTTTCTCCACAACATACGGAAATTGATTGATATGCACGGTAGATTAACGGAATAACGGGGAAGAAGTAACTTCAAACTGTGAAGGAAGTTGAGAATGACGTCTGGGATTTGGATTACAAAATTGTGAGAGGAAAGATGATAGAACATAGACCCAACATAAAGATAGAAACTAAGTTGCAGAAAGCGAAACTACTCTGTCCACAAAATGAGAAAATCGTTTTGGATACAGGGGAATAAGGGAGATCATAGAAATGGATGAAACTTCAATCGCTGAACTAAGTTCCGAATTATGTCTGGGGTTTGGGTTACAAAATCGTGACTGAAGCGATGAGAAAGCATAGATCCAACATAAAGCTAGAAATGAACGGTAAGTTTCGAGAATAAGGGAGATAACAGAAAAAGTAAGAATAACGTCTGGGGTTTGGATTACAATATCATGACAGGTGATATGAAAAAGCATAGGCTCAAAATGAAACTAAAAACTAAATTGGATGCAGCGTAACTACTATCTCCACAACATGAGGAAATTAATTGGTATACACGGAAAGTTAACGGAATAGGGAAGATAACAGAAATAGATGAAACCTCAATCGCTGAAAGAAGTTGAGAATGATGTCTGGGGTTTGGGTTACAGAATCGTGACTGGAGCGATGAGAAAGCACAGACCCAACATAAAGCTAAAAACAAAATTGCATGCAGCGAAACTACTCTTTCCCCAAAATGAGGAAATTGATTGAAATACATGGTTGAGAGAATAAACGAGATAACAGAAGAAGAAGAAGTGAGAATGACGTCAGGGGTTTGGATTATGAAATCGTGATAGGGAAGATGAGAGAGCATAGACCTAACATAAAGCTGAAAACTAAATTTAACTCTCTCTGGAAATTGATTGGGATACACGGGAAGTTAACGGAATATGGGGGATAAAATTATTAACGAAGGAAGATAAGCCGATCTTTGAAAAAAAAAACAAGAACAAATCCAGAACAACCCAATTACAACCTATCTGCCTACTGGACATTATGGAAAATCTGCGAAATTAGAAGAAAAAGATGGATTGTCTAAAAGACAATTTGGTTTAAGACAGGGTAGGTCGACGGGCGAATCTGATCTTCGAAGAAGGTACATAGATTAAATTCATGGAGGGCATACCCCAAGGATCGATCCTGGGACCTATTGTTCGGAACGTCAAGCACATTGCACTGAAGAGCAGATATGCTAGAAGGTACATACAACTCTGTTTGCATAAGCAGATGATCTGGCTACGGTTGTAAACACAAAAAATTCAACTGCGTAAACAATTATGAAAGAAAAGACGTTGAAAATCCAAAGCAGTGGCACTAAAGGGAAGAAAAATATGCTAGAGGATTAATATCGCACACAGAGAGTTAGAAATCGAAACTAAAATAGCCTGAAATATTTAGGGCCCATGCTAGATAAAGGGGTAAGCTTCGGAATGCCTATGAACTAGATATGTGAGAAAACTTGTAAGGCAGTAACGGCGTTAACTAAGCTGATGGCTCGAATTGGGGCCCGCAGGAAGGTAAACGAAGAATACCAAGTGCTCTAACTTGGTACAAAGCAATGAAAAAGAAAAATACAGGAAGGTGCTCAGCTGCTCACTAAGATCCAGATAAGAGCGTCGCACAGGATCATAGAAGCGTACAACACCGTATCCCTATCTAAAATGATACCAATTTGGTCTACTAGTGGAGCAACGCATCAGACTAGCAAGGCTAGGTAAGTAACCATGGGAAAAAATTGCAAGAGGTTGGAGAGAACGGAGAAGGGTATGTGAATGTGGAGGAATGGATATCCAGACTACTTTAAGTAAAGTTATAATAATATAGGTTAAGTGAAGTTAAAGTATGACCATGGTCGGGCAGTGTCACCATAATTCAAATATGCAAATAAATAACAAAAACTGTTCCATTTCACTGCAATTCTCGAGACTAATCAAATTATAAGCGCTATCATTTTGTCGGCATTTTGTCATTGTCGATTTACTACTTCTATCAGTTAACAAAATTATAGTCTGTCGGCCCCTTGTCTTATCGCTCGGATGGGCATTAGTTGCCTGACCCACATCCAATTCCGTCAATTAAACCAATGGATAGCTTTATATAAAAAGTTGTTATTAAATTCCACATACTTCGTTCAACAAACAGGCCAATTTATTATTAACACTTGAAGAACCTTTTTAATACAGTGAGAGTAAATGTTAGTTAGAGGCAATAAACAATTAAAAGATGGTAGATGAATCTTGGGTGTGGCATTTCGAACAGTCTAAGATTTCCCAGAAAGCATTGTGCTGCCATTCTTGAAAAAGGGCTCACAGTCGATGCATGTAAATATTTACAAAAGCATCAAATCTGCTTTCGGCGAGCAACAAAGCGGACGCCGACAAATCAAAAATTAAAGCGCCCGCGTTTCCCTCGCTATTACAAGCTGGTAAATTTAGTCGGCCATAGAAAGTTGGGGGAAGTTGGGCCCCTTGCAGCACTGAATTAATCATTCTGTTAAGGCCGACGTCAGCTGATCCCACTGGGTTATGTTGTGCCACGCTGTCTACAAGTTGACAACGTCCTGAACGCGAAGGGCATTTATCATGTGTCACTCGACCAAAACCACGAGACCTTTGTCGCACTTAAGTTGATTGTTTTGTATAACTTTCAAACAGGGAAATGTAGAAGATGACAACAAATTCTCAGCAGGTAACTCTAACAATCCTTTACAAGGGGGCGGGCTGGCGATGTCACGCACAACGGTCAGAGAGAAGGCGCGGACTCGGGGACGGGTGTAACGCAATTTTCTGCAGGGAAACCACTTTAATTCGACCTGAAGGGATTCCGTCGCTTTCTGGGCCGTATTAGGAGCGGCTGGATGGGGCGAAGATTAAATTTCAAGGATGCGTCCTCGAGTCAGAATTACATTTCACGAGCTTTTCTGAAACACGCCGAGGATTGCGACTATTCCTGAGGGGCATGGAAAAACTTTCCTTGGTAAGAACGACAGTTGTATTAATGTATCAACACTTCCCTAACTCCCTAACAGTATCGATGTTCTCATCGCAGTCATGTTTCCTCGTAACCTTACCAGTTCGTTCATTAATTAAATTGTAAATGTTAGTAGATATTCTCATCATCTCTTTGCTGATCTAGCACTAGATTAGGCATTCTCGCTACTAGGGATTTATCCCTAGCGACTTTTTGACTACTCTGGTACTGTTTTGTCTCCTTTCTTGAATAATTGTATTTACTATTCCTAATCTCCATTTGTTTGGTATTTTGCGTTACTAAATATTTTCTGCAACAATTTAACTCCTATATTTTAATAGTTCCGCTATATATTGAGGAGGTTGCGAACTAAAACCGATGTGGTTTAACATACAACTGGAACTACCACCGCTTGAATTTACCACCGACTGAAAATACCTAGCTGCTCCAATCTTACGTGAAGGACCACAACCCTGCATTTCCTCCGATATTAATGATCTGGCAGCAACTACAGTGCCTTTATGAAGCAGTTGATATTACTAGTGTTTGAAAGAGTTCATATTAAAAAAAAAATGTTGATACTGTAGTAAAATCTCAGTAGTAGGTGTTAACTTACACTCGTCTTACACGCTACTTACTATCAGCCTTGCCGCAGTTTGTAAGGGTGTCGTTTGGCCATCCACAGCGTTCGGACTGAAGCTTTGAAGCAACTGGAAGCAACGCAAAGAAAGCGGATAGGTGGTATATTCGTTCGGGGGTGTTTCGTTTTGGTGGCAAATTCCACGAATTCACTTCTGTCGGTAGTACTTCGTATTGGTGGTATATCTCCACCAATTCCTTTATATCAACCTTACAGTTTCGTATTACGCTCCATACCTGCTTTTCTGTGCCATAAAAGTCGCTCTTCATTGTCTTAGAAAAGAACTGCCAGTGGATTTGCTTTGTTTTTATTTTCCTGTAGACATCGTTACGTATTTCTCGATTTGCGGTGTTTTCTTTCCGTTGTATTGTAATAGATATGTCGTTTTTTTGTCTTTAGCTTCTGGGTTGCTGTTAAGACTATTCTCTTTTTGCTTACACCACACTTCATTATAAATGCATGAATTCCCGTAAACACAATACCGTTTTGAACTTAAATGCAAGTAAAGTCAAATGAGTTCATAATATTTGATGAAAGGTACAATATGTACCCTTGATATTTGGTCCGGGGGCCACAATATCTTCAAGAAGAAAATTCGTGAAGATTTTGCTACGACTTGGAATAAAAATTATAGACAAACACAGAGAACTTGTTAAATAATAAAAAAAAGGAGTGTCAAGTTCACATACTTTCCGCTGATTAGTATTGTTTGTTTACTTCTGAGCGCGTTTAACATATTAGCAATCGCGAGTGATTTACGGCGTACTGGCATATGGCTTATCTGTTTATGGCAACGCTCATCAGTATTCCTGAACGACAGCTCCGATGACCTCGTTCTTAATCGCCGCTTAGGCAACGTATTTGCGATCCGAAAATAATTCTGATTGGGCTAATTGGAAAATATCGGCTAATGGGCGACCTCACTGTGATGAAACGGACACCGAAAGTTAGGAATCTCGTGGGCGACCGGGTTGAGAAACCCCAAATTCAAGCAGAAACCAGTGGACATGGATAATGATAAAGTGAGACCCAGCTGCTGTCAATTGCATCATGAATCTTGCTAATAAGATTGTGTTTACCTTTACTCCTATGAAAGGCTTGGAACAACACAAACTATTCACTTGGTGTAATTATGTTGACGATATTTTCACAAGATGTTCTCACCAGAGCGGTAAAGTAGCACATTCTTTTAACCATGATCACAGCTATTTTAGAATAGTAAATTGGCTTGATACACATAATATTAAACGAACAATATTAAATATGTTGATGACATTTTGCTCTTTGGTCTCATGATGGTGATGATGTGAGCAAGTTTCTGAAATATATCAACGGTAAACGTACCTCCATTGATTTTCAAAACAGAACAACCCAATCTCGGTTGATTCACTGATTGAAAAAATTAATTTAGACTGTTAGGAACGTGACAAAAAACCGTGTTAGAATTGGATGGCACGAATGACTTGCTAAAACGAGCAAGCTTGTTGTTTTCGAAAGAAAAATCCCTGGCAAGCAACAGATATTACGGCGATAATCAGGTAATGGCAGTGAATGAGCCGACAAGCTCACTAAAAAGGAATTGTTTTGGAGCAGCTCCAAGTTTCAGGACGTTGCTAGGTCAACTTTATTGGCGTTTGGGCAGATCCCGGCGAACAAACAGCAAATTACTACGCTGCTACCCAACCCTGAATTCCTGGGTGAATTTAACCAATAAACCTGTCTTGCAGTTTCTCATATTTTTTTAATGTTTAGTGCGGCTCTATTCGTAATCCCCAATCCACTAATGCCTTATACCACAGCTAAAAGAATCCCTGACCTACACCACATACACCGACCGGATCACCGACGAAGAGGCGCTGTTCTACAGGTGTTCCAATTATAGGGAGATTTTAACTGAGTATTAATCGTGTCCTTTGAATCTTAGGCGACTAAAACTTCCGAGTTTTGGAAATTTCTCGTTAGTTTTCCTTTAGTCAGGGTTTTATGTCAAAAACGCTCCAGTTGGTTAATAGAACAAACATTAATAACTTCACATCTCAAGTGAAAATTAAAACGTTTTCTTAGTGAAAACGTCATCACTTAGGCCTCAAATGATAAATGGTTGTGTAAACTCAATTAGTTTTCTAATATGCAGGACTCGATACAACGGAAAAATCTGATTTTGCTTATGAGCACGCGTGGTGAGATGGGTTGTTGCTTCATTGCACCCTGTACTTTACGATACATGGTACATTGCCTATATAGAGGAATTCATTTACCACAAGCTGTTTCATACAAATCATTATGTTACTAGGTTCTGTGACCATGCAACATGTCAGTATGGAAACTGAGATTAAGGCTAATACAGAAACAACAACGGATATTGTTAGATGGTTTCCAAATATTTTTTTAAATGACATATTCTTGAGATTGGGGCAATCGTTAAATAAAACTCGTTGCGCAAAATACAAGCAGAGGTAAATGAATTAGTAATCAATAAAGGAGACCCGAACGCAAAAGCTTAGCTTATAAAAACTGATACTGGAGTGGAACAAAACAGTACCAGAAGCAAGAATTGGGTTAGATCAATAAACCTTGGGCGAGGTCAATAAACGTTACACTACATTAAGCCACGAAGTTCCACCTACTTCAAAAATACGTCACAATTTTCTAAACAGCAATGAATTTTCGCTTGCATGCACCCTTGTCCATTCTTCTAGTCGTAAAAACAATTTACAGGACTTCAGCTAAACTTATGGATCTTCCAGATGAACCCAGCTGTAACTTACATCGAATGGTTACCTGCGTCAGCTCACTTGAATTACGTTTGAACTAATTTATAATAATAATAATAACAGTAGGTAAATTATACTTAGTCTAATTTTGTGTAAATTCCACAACACATAGAAAGGTAACTATACAGCCAATTCAGCTGCTACAATGATAAACGTGGGCATTAGGGGTAGGAAAATTCCACATACGTTAATTTTGATTTTACCGCGTACACAAAGGTTTAGTTTCTTACTCTTGCCCTCTTTAGGGTTGGATATTTTGGGAAAGAATAACTCCACATAAATTAATTTCGGGTAAATTCTACCACGTACATGAAGGTAATGTACGGTCAATTCAAATGCGTATGTATTTTTAGCGCGCTGTAAAAAAAACTCGTCTTACGGAGAGGTAAATTCTATGTAACCATGTACACAAACCTAACCATGCTGTTTATAACGTGCGCTTACGTATAGTTAAATTCTACCCCAACTAAATTTTGGTAAATTCCAACACGAACACAAAGGTAACCCTAGCCATTTCAATTGAGTCTAAAATGTTTATGTTGCTGCAATGGACAATGCGCAAGTTCAAATTCAAACGTTTCCGAGCAGTTTCAGTAAACAAGCGAATCAACAGTAAACTAGTCTGATTTTCCGCTTAGGCTCGTTTTATAGGTTAGGTCCGCCGCCGCGACGTTACCCAAAACCGAGTGCACTGAAAATTTCCACCGCCTGCTCGAGTCAGCTGCAGCCAGGCCGGAGCGTCGCGGACGCCGGGACGCACCTCCGAAAATCGGCTCATTGGGTCAGTTTGGCTGTCAAAATCGGGAACAGACGGTACCCAAGTGTTGCCATCACGACACCAAAACCGAATACTGGCGTGCGGGGCGCCGGCATCGATCGCGGGCAGCGCGACGCCTGCGCCGCGAATGCAGGCCATTACGTCACCCGTGCAATTATATCAACAAAGGTTGGAGGTCGTTCTCATTTACGCCGGCCGCCTTATCGCGCATAATTCTCCGGTATTAATGGAATTTCTTATACGGGCAAAGGAGGCGGTTTTTGATGAGCCTCATACAGCTGGCTGTGCTGGTTGTTGCCGCAGCCACCCACTCCTGAATAGTGAATAGGCGTTATCCAGGTTTTGGAGGAATACGTTCTAATGCTTTTCCAAAGAAGTAGTCTTATAAAGAACCTGCTTACATGGAACAGTATCAAAAGCACTTGCCTAAAGTACTTCAGGATTGTGTTTACAGTTTAGGACTGGCGAAAACAGTTGAAGCATCTATTTAAGGAGATGAATCATTCATTTTGCTTCAGTAAACATACTCTACATAAAAAGAACTCCTCTTGTCTGTTTATAACGGTGTAACTACGAAGCAGCATTCTTACAATTGCTTAAAGTTTGACTAATAAATAAACAGTAACTGCTAAAACACTTATTCACATTTTTCTTCCAAACTCTGGATATAAATACTCAGCCTGTATTCTGGTGAAGACAAACGTGAAAATAAATAGGAAAAATTACATATAAATGGGAAGTAGGGTCATGGAAGAAACTATCAAAAAAATTAAAGCGTATCACCAATAAAAACCCTTGGAAATACCAACGTAAAGGATACTACTACGACCAGAAAACTGTTCCAACACATTGGGAAATGGCAACAATTACATAATCAGCGATGGAAAAGCGTTGGAAATAGCAACCTAAATGAAGCTTGTTTGTACAATCAACTTGCTCGGGACCCACAAAACTGATCCAACAGACTAGAAAGTGGCAACCATTATCACCAATGGAAAAACGTTGGAAAAAGCAACCTAAATAAAGCCTCTTCGTACACGCAACTTGCTCTGCAACCAGAAAACTATTCCAATAGACTAGAACAGGGGTCGGCAAACTACGGCACGCGGGCCGTATCCGGTCCGCCGTCTGTTTTTAATGCGGCCCGCCGGTGAATACTGTTTTTACATGAAACAATTGAAAATAAATCAAATTACGCGCTGTAACCACTGACATATATAAATGAACTGATTGAAGTATTAGAATTTTTTCTAAATGAGAAAAACTGCCCACAACCACTATTATCTAACAATGACTGGCTAGGGAAATTAACATTTGCTGCAAACATCATGCGATATCTTAACGAAGTTAGCTTAAAATTACAGGGAAACACATTTTGCATTGTTTGAAACACAAATCACATTAACCAAGTTTGACCATTTTCCATGCTGTAAAAATATTCGAATATTAGTGAAATCCTCATTAAAAAAAAATCGCGGCGGTATATTTTCGGAACTTAAACTACAGTTAGTTACAACAGAGTTTTTCGGATCTTGATGCAAATGCAAAAGAAATGTCTATATTTCAAAATCCATTTGGCTCTACAGTTGAGGAGCTTCCGTCAGACCTTGAATATTGGAAGTGATTGAACTGCAAAATGATGATATGTTAAAAATGATGTTTAAAGAAATGGATCTAACCCAATTCTATAAATATCTTTTAGAAGATAAATATGGTCAATTAAAATCATATGCTTGGGGATTTATATTTATATTTGGGAGTACTTACCAATGTAAAAGGACATTTTTGAAAACGAAGTATGTAAAATCACAATACAGATCATTATTAACAGATGATAGAATGTACTAATTTCGAACTCCAGTATGATGAAATATTATCTCAGAAAAAACAATTACATTCATCACATTACTACAAAATGTAACCAGTTCTATAATACGTTTATTAATAGATGGAAACTAGCAGTCCAGTGAGACAAATGTCTTATTTAATAAAACAAAAAAGACCGTTTTGCAAATAGAACGCGTATTCACCACACGTACGTATATGACGTCATTGTTGGTAGCAAACTACCAGTGGCACTCGCCTTGATAAAATTGGCCTAGAATCTAACCTAAAAAGTTAGGATTAGGATAATTAAGATAATAATTAGTTTTAGAGACTGAAATTCGGTTCCTGACCTGACATGACCATTCCAAACATATAACTTTAATAACTTTTTTCTCTATCTCTTACGGTTTGGCTGCTGAAACAGCGACCCGGACAGACAAGTCTATTAGATAAAGGATATTTTATTCGTTTTTTTGTGTGTTAACATGTATAGTATACATATATAAATATTATGTAAAAAAGACCCTTTTTTGTGGCTTTATGAGTAAAATTGCCCATATCAATGTCTTCGAGTTTGCCACCTGGCCCACCGAGCCTACAAATTTTACGTTCTGGGCCTTTCCAAAAAAAGTTTGCCGACCCCTGGACTAGAATGTGGCAAGAATTACATAATCACCAACGGGGGAAAAGTGATGGAAACTGCAACATAGAGGATGCTACCCTCATCAGCATTGATGTTGACGTTGAAAATAGCAACTTAAAAAAAGTTCCTTCGTACACTGCCCCTGGTATGGGTAAAAAAACTTTTACAACAGACTAGGAAGTGGTAAGAGTTGGAAGAGTATGATAATGTAAAAGATGCTACTTTTCATACTGAACACGGCACGGGACAAAAAACTTATTGAACAGACTGGGAACTAGGAACTATCAACAATCATCACCAATGAAGACACGTTGGAAATAGCAACTCAAAGGTGGCTACTGAAATTGGTAGGGAACCGGAAAACTGTCCAACAGTCTGGGGAAATGTCAACAATTACATCATCACCAATGGAAATAGCAAACTAAAGGGAGCTACTTCATATACTGAACGTGGCATGGACCAGAAAACTGTTCGAACAGACTGGGAACTGGCAAAAATCATCACCAATGGAGAAACGTTGGAAATAGCAACTTAAATGTAGCTACTTAAAATACAGAGGCTAGTAGGGAGCCGGAACACTGTCCAACAGGCTGTGGAAATGTCAACAATTACATCATCACTAATGGAAATAGCGAAAGAAAGGGTGCTACTTCATATACTGAACATGTCATGGGCCAGAAAACTGTTCGAATAACAGACTGGGAACTGGCAATAATCATCACTAATGGAGAAACGTTGGAAATATCAACTTAAATGTAGCTACTTAAAATACAGAGGCTAGTAGGGAGCCGGAACACTGTCCAACAGGCTGTGGAAATGTCAACAATTACATCATCACTAATGGAAATAGCGAAAGAAAGGGTGCTACTTCATATACTGAAGTTGGCAGGAAGCCAGAAAACTGTCCAACAGACTGAGAAGTGTCAACAATTACATCATCACCAATGGAAATAGGAAAGAAAGAGTCTTCTTCTTCTTAAAGTGCCGTATCCATCAGTGGATGTTGGCAACAATTGCAGCAAAATCTTCTCGGTTTTGTGTGGCTCTAAATAGTGTGCGAGTGCCAGATTTGTCCAGTCTCTGATGTTTTTGAGCCACGAATGTTTCCTCCTGCCTATACCTCGTTTTCCTTCAAATTTTTCCTCCATGATCAATTTCAGAAATAGGTACTTTGTATTGCGGAATATGTGGCCCAGGTATGCCACTTTTCTTCGCTTCAGTATAGTCAGAAGCTCTCTATCTCTATCCATACGTCTCAAAACCTCTCGTTGGTCATATGGGCAGTCCAGGGTATTCTTAGCACTCTTCTGAAGACCCACATTTCAAATGCTTCCAACCTATTAAACATATTGACTTTAAGAGTCCACGTTTCAGCTCCATATAGTAATATGGCATAAATATAGCCCTTGACAAAGCGGTATCTTAATTTCAGGCTAAGGCTTTGGTTAGTCAGTAATTTTCTCATATTGAGGAATATTTTCCTTGCTTGCTCTATTCTGCAGACTATTTCCGTGTCCGGATTTAGATTTTCAGTTATCCAGCTGCCGAGGTACTTAAACTTTGGGACATGCTGAATAGCTTTTTCATATATTCAGCTATTTACTCGGTTCACCGGTGTCTTACTTACAACCATTACCTTTGTCTTGCCAATGTTTATTTTCAATGATAGTTTGTCTCCTTCAGACGATATTCTGTTCATTAGTCGTTGTAACGCTTCTGGACTATCGGCAATTACAACGGTATCATCCGCATATCGCAGGTTGTTGATAATTTGTCCGTTTATTTTGATACCGTCATTTGAGTCTTGCAAGGCACGGGCGAAAATAGCGTCTGAGTATACATTAAAGAACAGGGGAGACAATACACATCCCTGTCGTACTTCATATACTACTGACCTTGGTATGGGCCGGAAAACTGTTGGAACAATTATCACTGGATACTGAAATTAGTATAGACTCAGAAAACTGTTCCAACGTGGAAGCTGGCAACAGCGCAGAATAACCAATTGAAAAGCGATGGAAATAGCAACATAAAGGATGCTACTTCGTATACTGAACCTGGTATTGGCAAAAAAAGTGTTCAAACAGACTGGGAAATGACAACAATTACATCCACCATAATAGACAGTTGGAAATAGAAAGATAAGGGATGCTACTTCATATACTGAACTTGGCATGGAGCCAGAAAGCTGTGCGGACAGACTGGGAAGTGGCAACAATTACATCACCACCCATGGAAAAGCACCGTAAAGGATGCTACTTCATATACTGAACTTTGTATGGGCCCAGAAAGCTGTTCCAACAGTTTGGAAAGTGGCAACAATTAAATAATCACCAATGGAAAAGCGATGGAAATATCAACTTAAAAGATGATACTTCATATACTGAAATCGCAACAAATATCACCCATGGAAAAACGTTGGAAACAGCAACGTAAAGGATGTTAATTGGTATACTAAACTTAGTATGGGCTAGAAAACTGATGAAACAGACTGGAAAATGGCAACGAGCTTACTAATGCAAAAACATTGGAAAATAGATCCCATTCATATACTCAACTAACTATGAACCCGGCAAACTGTTCCAACAGACTATAAAGTAACAACAATTACATACTCACAGAAAATCAATTAAAGTAACAACATAAAGGATGCTATGTCCGTATGCCGTATACTGAACTAGGCATGGAGTCTGAAAATCATCCCAAGAGACATGTGGCAACAATTACATCATCCCTAATGGAAAAACATCAAGGATTCTACTTCATATACTGAACTTGGTATAGACACAGAAAACTTTTCCAATCACAAAACGGAAAAGCGATGCAAATATCAACTTAAAGAATGCCACTTCGTGACTTTGGTATGAGCCTAGACATTTTTCGAACAGACTAGGAAATGGCAACAATCGTCACTAATGGAAAAACGTTGGAAAGAGCAACCTAAAGGAGGTTACTTCGTACTACTACCAAGTTAATGTACGAAGTAGCATCATTTATATTACTATTTCCAACGCTTTCCAAGGACGATGTAATTTTTACCACTTCTTACACTTTTGCAACAGTTTTCTGTCTCTATACCAAGTTCAATATACGATGTAGCATCTTCTATGTTGTTGTTATTTCCAAAGCTTTTCAATTGATGACGATGTAATTGCTGCAACTTCCCAGTTTATTGGAACAGTTTTCTGGTTCCATACCAACTTCAATATATGAAATATCATCCTTAAGTTGCTATTGCCAACGTTTTTCCATTGCTGATGATGGTTGCCATTTTCCAGCCTGTTCGAAGAGTTTTCTTGCTCCATATTAAGTTCAGTAGACGAAGAGGCTTCTGTTAGGTTGCCATTTCCAACGACACCATTGGTGATGATTGTTCCCAGTCTGTTCAAAAAGTTTTCTGGTTGCATATTAAGTTCAGTATTTGAAGAGGCTTCCTTTAGTTTGCTATTTCCAAAGTTTTTCGTGGATAGTGTAATTTTCGCAATTCCTCACTGTTTTGGAATAGTTCTCTGTCTTTATACCAGTCCAGTATACGATGTAACGTCCTCTATGTTGCTATTTCCAATGCTTTTCGATTGGTGATTGAGCAATTGTTGTCACTTCCCAACCTGTTGGAACAATTTTTTGGCTCCATACAACGCACGTTCAGTAAACGAAGTAGGATAACTTATGTTGCTATTTCCAAACTACGGAGAAATATCAAGTGTGCAATCTTAATGTCCATTCCGTGTTTGTGAAAGTGTGCGCGGATGATGTAATACTGATTAGTAGTAGTTAGCGTAACTTACAAACGAATTTAAAAGGAAGCATGAATTTCGTCAAGATAGTATCACTGAAAAATTCCGTAATTAAGCAAATGAATTCGTCCTGCTACTTAGATACCAATATCAGTGCTGGTAAACGTATAACTGGGGACTTAACAACATACTGAGTTCAGTAGGGTAAATTTTCCTGCACATAGTCTAAATATAGAAGAAGGCGAATCGGTACTTGTTCGTCATGGTGTTAATCAAACGACAAAAAAATATTTAGAAAGCGGTCGAAATAAAGTATCTACGTGGAAGGGGTTACAAGAACCGACATAATCCTCCTCAGCGAAATCCTTAGGCAGAACTTGCACAGAATACCTTTATTTAAATGAGCAGAAAGTAATCAGTTACATTGGTTCGCCCAAGACAAGAGTCTGAAGCAAACCAAGCAACCTACAAGTCGTAAATAAAATTCTCAGCAATGAAGGAATAAACTGGGGTGAAACCGAAAAATATAAGCGTTGCCGATTAAGTAAGCATTGTAGATTGGAAAGGAGAGAAAAAAAGCTCGGGTCATCAACTTCTCAAATTAAAATTACCTCAAATGCCCCTTAAATACGCCAATCAATAAGTAAGCCAAGTCTCCGTTTAACATTAAATTTTAATCTAGGCTGCACGAACGTAAACGGGGAAGCCGCTCGTATGCAAACAACCCTCTTCTCGAAAATGAAACAAACTGATCCGCTCAATTAAAGACCTAACTCAACTCAATCGCAGTCGAGTGCACAAGCTCGACCTGTCATAAAGGATCCGGAGAAGCTACTAAAGACTTAATAATTTGCTTAGTATACTTTAGTCACGCTTAGAACATTGAACTAAAGGGCTTCAGGTAGCCAAAACTTTCTTTGAGCATATCATAATAGTGTAATAGTTCAGTGGGTGACCAACGATTGCCTTACACAACAGACATATGGGGACAGAAGCTATTGAAAAGATTTGGAGGAGGAGTATCCGCAGAGATGCATGATACGGTGACGGTAGTAATATCAAAACTGGCACTATAAAACGTTTCCAACATTGCTGCTATTGTTTGAAGAGGTTGGCCCACTTACATCGTTACTGAATATAGGGAGCTAAGAATTAAAGAGTCGTATAGTGTCCCACTTTACATGTCAATACCCGCTTGGGGATTTTATAGGTTAATGCAAGTGCTTATCGATTCGAAGTAAGTTCAACGAGCTCAATCAAAAACACGTCGCGTGGTGTACTTGGCATATACAAGTATGGCACTTAAAGAATGGACGGAAAGGGATCATAAAAAATTGCCTAAAATGTGGTCTCAGAGCACGCACGAAATGAAGAGCTCAAGAAGGTCGTAGTAAGTGTTGTAATATTTACTTTTGTGTTCTTTGAGTTGTTTGAAAATATCCTATCATTTTATTTGTATGTATTCGTATAATTATGGGCTTTAGTCGAAACCAACCACTGAAATATGATACGTTATGAATTTAGCACAGAATCGAAACGAGTCCAAAGCTAATAGCTAGACCGATCGCTGTTTTAAGAATCGGGCGACGTTTTCGGCAGGTAGTTTTTAAATATCGATGGGCCTTTAGCCGAGAATTCCCATATTGGAATGTTGTGAACCCGAAGCGACCAGGGGTTGCATTTTTTGTACAATGCGAGGGCTCGGAGGTGCTTTTGGCAGTCTGTGGGCGAGGTCGCGCGCGTGTGAACACAAAAGCCGACGCACCGCGGATGTTATTCCGCGGTGCGTATGTGTTTATTCTTGAAGTGATTGAATTGTGTAAGTTATATGGAGTATAACCTACAAGGGAGCGGACGAAACGATGAGGTCTGTAAAAAGGAATGCTAGTGCTTGCGTAGCAAATGTAGTTATTGAACAGCGGAATCGAACATTCGTTATTGTTCGCACTAAGGCTGATTGTAGGCAGCTTTATTAATTGGGTCGTTGTTCATTGTTATCGTTAGCCAGGGGGTCAACTAGCCGTAGAGAGCGCTCTCGCGCCTGGATCAGTGGACATTCGGCGAGATGGCCCACGATCCTTGACCTGATAAGCACCTTGCTTATCAGTGATCCCCAGATAGCGCGTCTGGGTGGCTTGAGGAGCCCGTCTCCCAAAAATTCCTTGTACATGTGCCTTTTACGGTCCATGCGGCCATCGTAATTGCGGGTTACATTGACATGGGTTGGGCCCATTGATGCAGTTAACGTTCGGTTAATGTGTACTAGATGCGGTAAGCATCCGTGTTTTCAGGATTATTACAGGTACATCATCGAAGATGCACCGAAGGATATGCCTGATGATGTCTTCTTCGAGATGCGACGTGGGAACGGCGCGGGGGGCCACAAACCCCCTGTAAGTATTATGTAATGAGCATATTACTGTTAAAAGTTGAATGTTTGTTGTTTTGCTTGCATGACTGATTGTGGAATTGGCTGAGTTTGTGTTCGCGGTCAGGCGTATGTGACCACCTGATACATGAAAGGACTCGCCGTTCGCCTTGCACCCCAGTATCATGTTTCTGATGTACAACCCCTAGACCGCAGGGGCGTTATGGAATTTCTGGTAAGTCGCCAGTTCTGGTAAATTTATGCATGTGAACCGATCTGAATCCAGGAAAAAATAAATTAGCCCGGAGCACCGAAAATATGTGCCTACACAAGTATACTCTAGACATACGCGTAAGAAATAAAAGAATATGAATTGTAAAGCTCTAAGATCCTCCACAAAAAACAACAGGAATTTGCCTGGCACAAAAGCACAACGGATTGCTGCACCAAGCAAAACAAAGCGGAATTAAAGCACTTTTTAAGATACCACTGTTCCATGACAATCGCCGCCGGCGACGCTGTTCAACCCACTTAAAACGCAAAACAGCTTGTTAGATGCTCCAGCGATTTCCAGAAGTAGTGCTCGTCGTAATGCAGCGGCTTGAGTTCCCAGATTGTTCTAGCTATCTACAGATCTGAGTTTTTTGAAATTCCAATTACTACTAATTGTGCTGAAGCAGTGTCCCGGAATGGGAGGCGAACCTCGCTCTTGGGAAAACAAAAACTGCACTTCATGCACGTGCCCGCGGCCATAATGCACGATTTTCACGGCCGCGCCTAATTAATTTTTTATCCCGAAACTCTTGGGAACAATGATTCGGTCAGGGATTCTCGGCACGCCACGTTGGCGTAAAATATGAATCCCTGGACAATGCAAGTGAGAAGTAAATATGTGACATTTTCTATTACCCCTTTTGTTAGTGCTCCACCGAGTTGATAATACGAAGTAACGATGTGTCACACGTATGAGTTGAGGTTTCTGTACAAAAACCCAATTCAATCGCCAATAATCTAGGTTATATAAAACAAAACAAAGTTGGTCACATTTTTAACTAGTTGCAATAAAGAGCATAGAATCATAAACCGAGCCTGCTAAATTGAACTGAGTTTCGAAAGTTTTAATAAAGTTACAGGAAAGCAATCTATCTGATTGCACGGTTGACATTACACTTCCAGAGGCTATAATAAAATTTGTTATTGAGGCGGAGAAGAATTTTCTATTAATTTCGATTGTAATTTTAAGTTTTAAGCCAGTGCTACTATATTACATTTTCATTTTATTAGTGTATCGTAAAATCGTGAATAAAAGATATGTTGAACCGAAACAGGTCGCTCGGCCTAACCCGCAAAAGAAGAACAAGAAGAACGACTGCACTTCAAACATTATAAACAAAAACTCTATGTGAGATTTGATATATATTTATATACCAAAAGCACAACATATTTCAAAGTTCAGATGCTGGAACATTATATTTTAGGCATCATATATAAAATTTTACTCACGAGTATAAGGAATCGAATTTCGCATACCTAGAACTGAACTGAATTTCACCTTTCAAACGTTGAATCGATGCACATAAAACCATGTTTCTATTAGTATATGTGAAACATATAAGAAATAATAATTCATATATCATCAACTGAATTTTACATACATAAACACAACTCCATGCATATAAAATTAACTTACATTACTAATTCTAAATATACTAAACTGAATTTTGCATTCATAAATACAATTTCCACCAGAAGTGAACGTAAAATTGAATTTTTTATATAGGAAATATCATAAATCCATCTTAATAAATTTCCAAAATGAATAAATAATTAAAAGTGATTTTTTCTTATTATCACAAATAGAAATTCGAACACCAGAAAATGTAGAAAGTACACATCCAAATTTTCTAAATACGCCAGTTATACGAGGGTTATTTTTTTCAACCTCCGATTCGGTAAGAATAAAAAGTAAAAATTAATATGAAACATTTATTAACCTTCCTTGAGGAGGGCATACAAAAACTTGTGCCACGGTATGACAAGTGCCTTCATCGAAATGGTGATTATGTAGAAAAGAGCCGAAAGATGTACCTACATTTTCTATACAATAAATGTTTAATATTTAGTTTTTTTTTTCATTTTTACAGAATCGGAGGTTGAAAAAAGTAGCCCTCGTATATGGGAAATTCAAATACCACCAACTTAATTTTTCAAAATGTAATTCCATATGTATTAAAACATTGAATTTTCAACATTAGTTTGAGAATGAATGGTGCATATTAGACACGAGAGTGCGAAATAAATAAATAAATAAATAAACTGTCCTGCGATCCTCTAATGCAACAGTTGCAACATGACCCGTTTTTCCGAAGAAACAAGCGACCATTCTTTTCGAAACGCTTCTTGAACGCACCACTTTTGTTGGTTTAGGTTCATTTTGAAACACCCACACAGTCGATTGCTGTTTAGTTTCAGGCTCATATGAATATATCCAAGATTCGTCACCTGTTACGATATTATATACAGAATTTGAACGACCACCTGCGATTTTTTTTAGCATTTCCTTGCACCACTTGACACGTGCCTGTTTTTGTTCTTCTTTCAAATTGTGAGGGATTCAACGACTACAAAGCTTCCGGAGATGCAAATGATCGTGCAAAACCGTATGTATTTGTTTCGCCGCAATGCCTAAGGATGTCTCTATCTCACTATATGTCACATGCCGATCTGATAAAATCATTTCACGCACAGCATCGATATTTTTCGCGACAAAATAGGTGCATGGACGACCTTCGCGAAGATCGTCATCAAACGTTGGTCTTCCACGTTTGAATTCTGCTTCAGCCCAAATAACGAACTAAGTTTTTCCACACATTGCTGCGGTGTTAAACCGTATCGAAAATCATAAAAGATCATCACTCGAAAATCACGATTCGAAATTTCCATTTTTCACACAATTATTACTCTGTTAAATTCTGCTGAAACGAAAGTGATCGGTTTGAAATCGAACTGTCAACTGAATTATAGATTAAAAACGTCAAATGCAAGGAGTACTCGATTCCGCGAACTTTAGCAGTGTACCTCGTATGAAAGTCAATGCTACGTTTCAGAAATAGAAATACGAATATGCTAAACTGAATTTTATATTCAACAATTACATGCTATGCATATAAAATTGAATTTACAACTTCAGTAAGTATATGAAATAGAAATACGGCTATGTTAAACTGAATTTTACATTAGGAAGTATGAGAGTCAATGTTACATATCAGAAATATGAATATTTTAAATTGAATTTTACGTTCATCAAATGAATTACATAAATATAAAATTCAATTTCCAACATTAGTAAGTATAAGAGTGAATGTGACATACCAAAAACAGAAATACCTACATGCGAAACTAAAATTTTAAATTCATGAATTGGATGCTATGCATACAAAATTAAATTTCCATGCATGTAAAACTAAATTTCCAACATTAGGAAGTATGAGGGTCAATGCGAACATAATTTTAGATTCATCAATCTAATTCCATGCATATAAAATTGAATTTTCAACATCAACAAGTATAAGAAAGAATATTACACGAAAAGTAGAAATATGATATACTAAACTGCATTTGACATTCATCAATTGAAATCTATTCATATAAAATTGAATTTCTATGCATCTAGAACTGAATTTCCAACTGGTAAGTATGAGACTATGAGAGTGAATGTTACATATCAGAATAGAAATCTGAATATGCATGCTAGCCTGAATTTTACATTTATAGATTTAATTTTATGCACATATAGGCAGAGGAGGAGGCATAACTAGCTAATCTGATCTTGCAATATATGTAACTATTAAGAATGTAAAACGCAAAGTGATTTTTGATTTAATTGATGGGCCTATTCCAAAATCTTCAGGAATTACGATTTAAAATGAGAAAATTGTATAAGAAATAGAAATCCGAAAACTGCCTCATATGCATAAACTAAATTCAAGCATATACAATTGAATTTTCAATTTCAAGAAATGTAAGACAACGTTATATGTCAATAATACAAATTAAAATATTACAAACTAAATTGTACATTTAAAATTGAGTTCCATGTATATGAAACGCTAATAGTGTGTAAATGTACGCTATAAATCCGAAATGTACCTCGGAGTATCGTATATAAATTCAATTTCCAATCAGTAACCATGAAACTGAAAGTGAAGTATTGGATAGATTACTTCAGTTATCATAACTAAATTTAAGATCAATTTCATGTGTAGGGATAGCATTTCACAAAGTGTATTAGAATGAATTTTATATATCGAGAACTGAACTTCAACTATCACGAATGGAATTTTACATCATCTTATTAGGAAACAAACAACAGGTCAGTTACAGAAACGTAATTTTAAACACAGAATTAAATTACACCCCAAAAGCGAATTTTATGCATTACTGAAGTGAATATCATATATTAGCTAGAAATTCACGTATGACACATCGTATTTGGTGTATAAAAGATAAACTACGATCAGCAGAAATTAAAGCACCTATCGATGTGAATTTGAGCGGAATTTGGCATCTAAATGAATGGAAGTTTAACATATGAAATATAGCAGATTCACGTTTACAGAATGATATCTAATCCCAGATCTGAAGTTTGCGCATTGGATATTGAATTTGATATAAATGAAAAAGAGGTAACTAGGAGAACGAATTTCTATATACGCTGTTACGATTTGCGTTCTTGTGTGAAAATAGAGTGTACTTTAGTTAGCCATCAGCAATTTGTATCGTAAATATTATTAAGGTAACATTTCGTAGACAACATGATCATTTTATAGTTACAACAGGCCAGCCGGTATTTAGAACGTGCCTTTCTCTGGGAAGATGAAGTATTTGAATTTCACGGAAGTACACAGGTAAATTTATGAAGGGTTTAAGTCGTCGGTCGAAAAATTGGGCGAAGCTACATTGTTAGTACGTGATCAGAAGCGCAACAATTGACTCGGTCATAAAAATTAGGCTAAGAATACGTGCCGGCTGGAGCAAATTCCTTTAGTAGAGTTGTAAACAAATTTTAGCGTGTGAAACCTACAATTTTCAAGAATACATCGCAGTATGGAGCAATTATGTATTGTCACGTTCATGTGCGTGACTTAAAAGTCCAAAATTAAAAGCTGCTCTGATACACTTATTAGAAATTTTGAAAATGCCTACCGAGTTTTCTTGGTCAAACTGAACTGAGAATTGAGTAGTTAATAAGTAACGTTATAAGACTTAAGTCGTTCTGTAAACGGCAGAATATAAATGCCATTATTTGTACTGAAGTGTTCTTATTAATCTCGTAACAGTAGTTTTAGTCTTCGTGTACAAGTGTATTTTGACTAAAAGGATTGTCATACACGTGACTTTAGATGAATTCGCGACAACGCACGAGAAAATTCATCTACGGCAAGCTGAATTTCATGCATAGAATCATTGAAATTTACAAAAGGCTGTAGTAACTATATGAAAAACGAGCTATATCAATTCTATTGGAATTTTGCATATTAGAAGTTGAATTTTGTGTGCTAGACATGGAATATACTAGAATTTCCAGTGCACATATTAAAAATGAATTCCGGTTGACAGACAATTTTACTATTAGTAAATAAATACATGTTGCTTGAATTTCAGAAATTCTCCATTACATATTACTATGTCTGAAACGTATGCAAATGATGAAATCAATTCTATTCGAATTTTCCTTATAGAGTTTCAAATGTACTGCTAGAAAATGAAGTCAATTTGAATTTCAGAAATTCAAACATACACTTATTTTCATATTTCTGAAAGCAACTGCTTTCTACATGAATTCTATTCTGCCAAACAACGCTATTGCCACTTCTAACCGATCTGTTTTTCAGTGTCCGTTCCGATTGTTCGCTCATCTTTCCAACTGCACACTTTCAAAGGTTTTTCGGGGTCACAAAGCCGCGATTAGCTGTCCTACCATGAAAAGATGCTTCGAGAAGTGCATGCAATGCCGCCAATTTCGTTTTTAGCAGCCGAGCGGCCCCGTTTTTTTCCCCTTCTTCGGGATGACTCACGCGTTTTTGGATTTGTTGCTCACGGCACAAAAACGAAAAGCTGACCGCTGGTCGCGCAATTACGTAGTTTATTTGTGCCACGCGCTTATTAGCGGCTTGGCCTTGATTTTGATTTCGCGTTCGCTTCGCCACGGCATTGTGATGATGTATTGTGTCCTGGATAATTGCACGAGTGCAGCCCGTCCATATAGCATTGTTGTTTATCTGCGGGTAATAAACGAACGTATCGAACCTAGCGTGGCAATAGTAATAATTCCTTTGGCACCCACTTAGTAGGACAACTTGCGATTAGGTTACTATACCTAGTATTCACTCTCGGTTAAAGAAAATATTGACATTGACACATTAAACTTATAAGAGGACAGATCGTATCATCAAGATGCTCCACAGATTCATCAATATCAGTGCTTCTACAAGTTCCGTTACAGCAAGAGGTTAAAAATGGATAGAGTATCAGCAAAATATGAAGTAGTCTTTAAGGAACAAGTGGGAAGTCCAATTTTAATATAGTGTCTCTAACCTACCGTCGTGGCAACGGTAATAATTTCTTGCTCCCACCCCTTAACCCTTTCGCTCACAGTGTACACTGTAGTGTACCGAACTTTATAGGCTTTCTATAATAAATGAAGCAACTTGTACCCATTTGCTAATGCTGTACACTTAAATGTACATGTTAATGTAGCATAATAAAACTTATATTGCCATCTAGCGGATTTCGGAAAAAAATTGGAAATAAAATTGTAACTGAATTTGCATGCTGGCTGACTTTATGTTGCAGAGCTCTGCATTTAGAAGTGATTTTGACATGTTTACATTGAAAACGTGATTGTTTTTATTTTGTACGTTGAGGAAGGTGCTATTGATAAGGCAAAAGCGTCAGATTTTGTTAATATTAGTTGTTTCTCCTGTTGTGTATGCGAAAACTTGTGTGCACAACAGTGTACATTGTGAGGCAGTGAAGAATCCAAAAAGGTAATATAACCTCACTTTTTAAAATTTATTTAGACAATTTAGATTTATTTTAGCTTACACGCTAAATATGAGTGAGAAAAGGCCTCTTACTGAGGCGGAAACGGTATCACCGTGAGGGCCATTAACTTTAATTTTTTAAACGGATCATCCTGTATATTTTATGATTTTTTTGAAATGTACGGGTCAAACTAAATATACGATAGTTTTTCCAAATTTTTATTTTTTAAGCAAAAAAATCTTTTTAAATTTTATTTGTCATAGAAGGCCGTGATTGAAGAAAATCTGTTGTAATTGACTCTGATAATCCATAATAATAGTTATTACACAATTTTTTTAAAAACAAATCCTTCATGTACGAATAAAGTTTGCTGAACGTGTAATGTAATACTTTTTTAATAAAAAACATTAACCATTTTCCTTGAATTACAGCAAATTGCATTTTATTTTAAAAAAATTAAAAACTTAATTAACATTCCATTGGCTCACGATGTACACCATAGTGCACAAAAAATTTCCCAAAAACGGTAAGTGCTAATCGAATTTTGAAAACACCAAAAATTTTAAAATAATTTCTACTACTCATATACCAAAAATTAGAATTTTATTCAAAAAATTGAAAATTCGTGAGTGAAAGGGTTAAGGGAGTAACATGCGAGTAGATTACCATAGCAAGTGTTCACTTTTGACTAGGCAACATATTGAACTTAAATGAGGATGTACCCTGTGCATTGATAAACAATTACTGGAAGACGTGGCCAGATTAATTGATAAATAGTCTTTCCAACTTCTGCAGGAGACCTTTTTCAGAAATAAAGACACCCATGAATAGCCCACAAAAACTAAATCACAAAAAACAGCTATTCAGGAATCCTTTACAAGTAAATTACACGAGATACGCCGATCTGTAGCATCACCATACAACACCCAGGAAAACACTGGCAAACCAGCCATTCACACGGTTTTCGCAGTAACGGTCCCACCGATATGCTAATCGTTCGCAATTTGGAAACTTTCCCATGTAATTATTCATCTAACAAATCCTACCGTGCAGCCGTACCGTTTCCATGATAAACAAACTGACTTAACACAACTTGCAAAAAGTTCGAAAGGCTGCATTCCAGAACACCCCCGTCCAAGATGCAAAACGCCCACCAGCAAAGATTGTCGTCGGCAGTGGGTGTTGATTGGAACGATCTGCTGCATGCATGGTTTAGAATTTGAATCAGATTGAGGACCACCAAGGCGCAGGAAATGTTCGACCATCGCTCGAATATGGCAGGGATGTTATGCACGATGATGGCAAAGGAAATTCATAGGAAAACGTCGTAAAGTTACTGGAACGTTTTAACGACTGCATCGCGATCGTAAAGGCGGAATAAGGTCGCGTTTCTAAATGTTAGTTGAGCATTGCAGCTGAAACAATCTTGCGGATTATTTATCGGCGAGTGCGTTTCATTTTTATGGCGACCTAAATGTTTAATGCCAGCTTATTGGTCGACACAAATTTTACGGCTTCGATTACAAAATATCTGAGTTTTTATAAATGGGTCAGTCGTTTCGTATATTCTCCGCTAGAGGAGATGCATTTGGAATTAGACTGAGCTTTCAACAATAATTTCGTGAAGCATTCTGTATTAGGATAAAGGGTACTGCAGTCTGCAGTGGATTCTTATTTTCAGTAAATTTTCAGCAAAAATACTAAATTTATTCGTCCTTGTGGACTTACCAGGTGCCAAAAGTTTTCTGTCATGTATTTTGCGGCTTTCCCTGCTATTAGATTTGTTAAAATTAATTTGATTTCGAATTAGACCGCGTCGTTTTTGCTTTGTGTATTCAAGTAATGGTTGTATATCTACAACGATTGGGGTATATCTAAGTTTTTTTTTTCAGTTTGCTTCAAGTAACTGTCCAGTAAACTTCTATTACACCGTTAACAAAGTTACATCTAATTTCACTTTCAGTATATATCTAATTGCAATAACTTTAAGAAAGCCTTTAGGAAGTGTATTTCTAACTTTTCTGTAAATTTTCAATACTTTTTGAGCAATTATAGGCACAATTCTTTAGATGTGCAGCAATTATTTAGTACGTTTGCTAAAAGCATGAAACAGCAATTTTTTTGCGAAAGTGTTAAAAATGTCAGATATACAGGCGGCTTGCGGTAAAACACCAACTGGGTTAAATCTAATTTTGCTTGCCAGTTTGTTTTAAATTTTCCTACTTGTTCGTAAATAAACTTGCAGGAGGATTTTCGGAAATTTTAGGAGAGTTTACAGGATTTTCTTTACAAGTCTTCAGCAAAATTCAACGAATTATAACTTTGAAGCAAATATTTAGCAAGTTTATTTAAGACTTTTTAAAATTTCCTGTAAAATTGAATATTTACAGCCAATAGTTACCACGGTTGCCTTTAATTTAATTTCAGTATGTCTGAAACAAATATTTTGCAAGTTCGTCTCAAACTATTACCTAGCAATTGTCTTCAATTTTCACCACGTTTACCGGACATTTACAGATTTTTTTTTAATTTACAGAAATTTCGACAAGTAAACACGTTTATACTCGATATCTACTTTCAGCAGTTTTAGCAAATTTGACACAAATAATTTGCAACTTGACCGCAAATTTTCAACAAATTTCTTTAATATTCAGCAAGTTTGCCGCATCTATTTTCAAAAATGTTTCATAATTTTTCTCAAATTTTGAATTTTTTCAGTCAGTAGGTAACAGGGTTGCATTTAATTACTTTTCAGCAAGTCTGAAACAAATAATTTGCAAGTGGGTCAAAAATTTTCAACAAATTTCCTTACATTTAGCAAGTTTTCCGTATATGTTCAAAAATGTTTGATTTTTTCACAGATTTCAAAGTTTTTCAGTCAATAGTTAACACGATTGCATTTAATTTTACTTTCAGCAGGTTACAACAAATGATTTTCAAGTTTTTCTCAAATTCTTAACAACTTTCAGCAAGTTTATCGCAAATGTTTAGAACCTGTATGTTTCTAATATTTCGAAAATTTTCAGTCAATAGTTTACACGGTTGCACACAATTTTATGTTGAACAGGTTTTTAACAAATTATTTGCAGCTTTTTGTCCAATTCTTAATAACTTTCAGCAAGTTGACAGCAAATTTTCAGAAATGTCTAAGTTTTTCAGACAATAGTTAACACGATTGCACTCAATTTTATATGCAGTTTCGACCAGTTTGACACCAATATTTTGCATGTTGGCCGCAAGTTTTCAACAAATTTCTTTCATATTCAGCAAGTTTGCCGCACACATTTTCAAAAACGTTTCAAAAATTTCCTCAAATTTCGAAGTTTTTTAGTCAATAGTTAATACGGTTGCATTTTACTTATTTTCAGCATGAGAGAAACAAATAGTTTGCAATTTCGCCTCAAACTGTTAACAATTACCTTTAACTTTCACCGGACATTTTCAGATATTTTATAGTTTTGCAGAAATTTCGAACAGTTAACACGGTGCACTCAATTTTACTTTCCGCAGTTTCAGCAAGTTTAACGCAAGTTCCTCACGAATTTTTAACAAATGTCTTTAACATTCAGCAAGTTTACTATATATGTTCAAAATATTTCATAATTTTTCACAAATTTCGAAGTTTTTCAGTCAACGGTTAACACGGTTGCACTCAATTTTATGTTGAACAGGTTTTTAACAAATTATGTGCAGCTTTTTGTCCAATTCTTAATAACTTTCAGCAAGTTTACAGGAAATTTTCAGAAATGTCTTAAGTTTTTCAGTCAATAGTTACACGATTTCACTCATTTTATATTCAGTTTCGACCAGTTTGACACCAATATTTTGCATGTTGGCCGCAAGTTTTCAACAAATTTATTTAATATTCAGCAAGTTTGCCGCATCTATTTTCAAAAATGTTTCATAATTTTTCTCAAATTTTAATTTTTTTCAGTCAGTAGGTAACAGGGTTGCATTTAATTACTTTTCAGCAAGTCTGAAACAAATAATTTGCAAGTGGGTCAAAAATTTTCAACAAATTTCCTTGCATTTAGCAAGTTTGCCGTATATGTTCAAAAATGTTTCACTTTTTCACAGATTTCGAAGTTTTTCAGTCAATAGTTAACACGATTGCATTCAATTTTACTTTCAGCAGGTTATAACAAATGATTTTCAATTTTGTCTCAAATTCTTAACAACTTTCAGCAAGTTTATCGCAAATGTTCAGAACCATTTGTGTTTCTAATATTTCGAAAATGTTCAGTCAATAGTTTACACGGTTGCACACAATTTATTTTGAACAGGTTTTTAACAAATTATTTGCAGCTTTTTGTCCAATTCTAAATAACTTTCAGCAAGTTTACAGCAAATTTTCAGAAATGTCTTAAGCTTTTCAGTCAATAGTTAACACGATTGCACTCAATTTTATATTCAGTTTCGACCAGTATGACACCAATATTTTGCGTGTTGGCCGCAAGTTTTCAACAAATTTCTTTCATATTCAGCAAGTTTGCCGCACACATTTTCAAAAACGTTCAAAAATTTCCTCAAATTTCGAAGTTTTTTAGTCAATAGTTAATACGGTTGCATTTTACTTATTTTCAGCATGAGAGAAACAAATAGTTTGCAATTTCGCCTCAAACTGTTAACAATTACCTTTAACTTTCACCGGACATTTTCAGATATTTTATAGTTTTGCAGAAATTTCGAACAGTTAACACGGTGCACTCAATTTTACTTTCAGCAGTTTCAGCAAGTTTAACGCAAGTTCCTCACGAATTTTTAACAAATGTCTTTAACATTCAGCAAGTTTACTATATATGTTCAAAATATTTCATAATTTTTCACAAATTTCGAAGTTTTTCAGTCAACGGTTAACACGGTTGCACTCAATTTTATGTTGAACAGGTTTTTAACAAATTATGTGCAGCTTTTTGTCCAATTCTTAATAACTTTCAGCAAGTTTACAGGAAATTTTCAGAAATGTCTTAAGTTTTTCAGTCAATAGTTAACACGATTGCACTCAATTTTATATTCAGTTTCGACCAGTATGACACCAATATTTTGCGTGTTGGCCGCAAGTTTTCAACAAATTTCTTTAATATTCAGCAAGTTTGCCGCACACATTTTCAAAAACGTTTAAAAAATTTGCTCAAATTTCGAAGTTTTTTAGTAGATAGTTAATACGGTTGCATTTTACTTATTTTCAGCATGAGAGAAACAAATAGTTTGCAACTTCGCCTCAAACTGTTAACAATTACCTTTAACTTTCACCCGACATTTTCAGATCTTTTAAAATTTTGCAGAAATTTCGAACAGTTAACACGGTGCACTCAATTTTACTTTCAGCAGTTTCAGCAAGTTTAACGCAAGTTCCTCACGAATTTTTAACAAATGTCTTTAACATTTAGCAAGTTTACTATATATGTTCAAAATATTTCATAATTTTTCACAAATTTCGAAGTTTTTCAGTCAACGGTTAACACGGTTGCACTCAATTTTACTTTCAGAAGTTTCAACGAGTTTGACATGAATAATTTGCATGTAGTCAGAAATTTTCAACACATTTCTTTAACATTCAGGAAGTTTTCCGCATATATTTTCAAAAATGTTTATAATTATTCTTAACTTTCTAAGTTTTTCAGTCAATAGTTAACACGGATGCGTTTTATTTATTTCCAGCATGGCAAAAACAAATATTTTGAAGCAAACTGTTAACAATTTACCTTTCACCGCGTTTACTGCACAAATTTCGAACAGTTAACACGGTTGCACTCAATTTTACTTTCAGCAGTTTCAGCAAGTTTGACACAAATAATTTGCAAGTTGGCCGCAAATATTCAATAAATGTTT
Source organism: Agriotes lineatus (assembly GCA_940337035.1). Classification (NCBI taxonomy): domain Eukaryota; kingdom Metazoa; phylum Arthropoda; class Insecta; order Coleoptera; family Elateridae; genus Agriotes; species Agriotes lineatus. The sequence goes on along the minus strand of OW679201.1, from coordinate 121,505,423 downwards.
TTAAGATTCAGCAAGTTTACCGCCTACGTTTCTCAATTTTTCACAAATTTCGAAGTTGTTCAGTTAATAATTAACACAGTACATCCTATTTTATTTTGAACAGGTTTTAAACAAATCTTTTGTAGGTTTGTCTCAAATTTTTAATAACTTTCTGTAAGTTTACAGCAAATGTTAAGGAATTCCAAACTGCGTCAGTCAATAGTTAACACGATTGCGTTCAATTTTACTTTCAGCAGGTTTTAAACAAATGGTTTGCAAGTTTGTCTCAAGTTTTTAATAACTTTCACAAAGTATATTGCAAATTTTCAAGATTGTTTTATAATTTATCAGAAATTTCGACATTTTCCGGTCAATAGTTAAAACAGATGAACCATATTTTACTTTCAACTTGTTTTAAACAAATCATTTGCATGTTTATCTCAAGTTTTTAATAACTTTCACTACGTTTACTGATAATTTTCAATAATTTTGTATAATGTTTCATACATTTTTAAGCCAATAGTTCACCCGGTTACACCCAATTTTACTCCCAGCTGTCTCAGCAGATTTTATACAAATCATTTGTACGTTTGTCTCAAATTCTTACCAAGTTTCAGCAAGTTTATCGCAAATATTCAGAACCTTTTATTATTTTTCAGACATTTTGACTTTTTCACAGAAACAACCCTATTGTACATTGAACAGGATTTAAACAAATCATTTGCAAGTTTATATGAATTTTTACCATCTTTCAGCAGGACTACTGCAAATTGTATGATTTTTAAAATAATTTTTCAGATATTTTGAAACGTTTCAGTCAATAGTTAATACGGTTGTATGCAAATTTACTTTCAGCCGATTTAAAATCATTCGCAAGTTTGTCTCACGTTTTTAACAACTTTCAGCATATTCACTGGAAATTTTTAGAATTTGTTATCATTTTTCAGGCATCTTGAAGTTTTTCAGTCAATAGTTAACACGGTTGCATCCAAGTTTGCTTTCAGCATGATTTAAACCAATCCTTGCACATTTGTTTCAAGCTTAACACCTTTCAGCACGTTTACTGGAAATTTGCAGAACCTTTTTATAGTTTTTCAGAAGTTTCGAAGTTTTCCGGTCAATAGTTAGCACAGGTATTTTACTTTGAACAGGTTTTAAACATATAATTTGCAAGCTTATCTCAAATATTGTCTCAAATTTTAAAACTTTTGCCAAGATTACCACAAATTTTAAGAAATGTTTTGTATTTTATCAGGAATTCTGAAGTTTTCTAGTTAATACTGAACACGAAGCCCGTCCCTATTTTACTTTGAACAGGTTTTTAGCAAATCATTTACAAGTTTATATCAAATTTTTAGCAACTTTCAGCACGCTTACTGCAAATTGTAAGAATTTTTGTATAATGTTTTCAGATATTTGAAATGTTTCAGTTAAACACGCTTGCACCCAATTTTACTTCAAGCGAATTTGTTTGTCTCAATTTTTTAACAAATTTCTTCCGCAAGTTCAGTACAAAGTTCTTCAGTCAATAGCTAACACGGTTTGCTACCAACCTTAACTTCAGTAACTGTGAAACAGATCATTCGCAAGTTTGTATCATATTCTTAACCACATTCTTCTAACTTTCAGCAAGTTTACAGTAACTTTTTTAACATGTTTCCAGCGACTATTTAGCAAGTTTGAAGAAATCTTCTACAAATAAGTCTCAAATTGTTAAAAATTTTTTGAACTTTCAGCACAGTTATATTTTTTTGTATTTATTTAAATTTTACTATCACTCTTGCTAACTTTCAGTAAGTTGGCAGGGATTTTGAAATATTTTCCCAGCAAATTTTCACTAAGTTTGGAAAGCACTTTTTACCGGTTTGTTTTGAAGTTTAGCAACTTTCCTCTAAACCTTTAGCAATACTACAGAAGTTTTTATATCGTTTTCCAGCGAATTATCAATAAATTTGAGACAAACATTCTGCAAGTTACCTTTAAATGTTAGCAACTTTCTTCTATACCTTCGGAAAGTGTACAGGAATTTAAATATTTTTCCAGCAAATTTTCAGAAAATCTGTTTCAAAATTAGACAACTTTCTTGTAAACTTCTTTCGACAGTTTTGCTGCCAATTTTCTGATAGCTTTTATTAAAATTTCAGCAAGCTTTGAGCAAGTTAGCAACAACATATATTTAGCATCCACCAATTTCCAGAAACTGTCATATAAATTTCCGTCAATTTTCCTGTAAACCTTCAGAAAGATTTCCGCAAATTTTCAAAAGCTTTCAACAACCACGACTCAAAAATTCAGAAAGTTTCTTGAAAATCTAACGCATAGTATTTTCAATAAAAGTGAACAAGTTTTCAGTAGCTAAACTGGACAATTTAGCTATGAGCAACCCCAATAATGTCCCGCTTTATGCTCCTAACAAATAAACGTAGCAAGCCGAAAGAACGTGTGGTGGAGAGTGGAAATGTTGCCCACAACTAAGCCGAGAGTATCATAATTGCAGTATAGCGAAATATTAGAATTCTTAATTATAGAAATATACAGTGTGCTAGTGATGGGCATAACCGGACAATTTTCATAACTGAATTATTTGAATTCGAATGATATTAATAACCGAATGATTATTTGAATAATCATTCGAATAAATGTTGGCTCTCGATTCGTTTCGATTAAGTCAGCCGATTTGCCGGTTGGCGGCTCACCGTCATCTGCATCGACATCGGTTCACCGTCATCTGCATCGACATCGTAACTTGCAGATAGCAGAGGAACCAAAACATAATATGTACGGTCGGCGCCTTAGAAATCGGGACACGTAATATGTTCTTCTAGTCTTTGGAGTATTCTTGCTCCGGTTACTTCATTAATGTGAGATGGCATTTCATAATTGACAAACAATAAACAATCTGACGTAACAATTAAAACCATAATAACTGTAAAAACCCAGTTTATACACTTAAAAAATACATGCAAAATATATCATAATAGTGTGTAGTGCCAGATTTCTAAGGCGCCGATCGTACATTATGTGTTATGTATTGGAAATTAAGAGGTATTCATTAAGAAGTGTAGAAAGAAAGAAATATGCGGGACTGCTTGCTAATCGCAATAAAAACAGTTCATCTTTATCGATCGGGCGGGTTAAAGGCGCCGCCTCTTGTTTTGAACCTTTGGAGATGTAAGCAAATAAATTGTTTTATAGCTTGATGCGTTTGCAGTTTTTAGGCGTTCAGGTTTCAGGTCCCCAGAATTTGATAATTTGATATTTTTTATGATAGGAGGTAGGTACGCGATAACCAAATGGTGTTTTCAGTACAACCTGCTTTGTTTATGAGTTATGACGTATTTATATTTACAGAATTTTGAGCACTGCGTAGGTCGCTGAGATATGGCACGTAGTAGCTTTGAATAGAGGTTTTATATTCAAAGCGTAGTACGTGTCAGCATGAGGTTATTTTTCATTCGAATACTTGGAACGAAAACCGAGTTACATAGGTTATTTCAATAACCGGACATTGTTCATTCGAATAAGCCCATCACTACAGTGTGCGCAAGATAAAACAGCACATCATGGGAATTCTATGTCGTTACCCCCAAATCTTCCCCGTTTACTTCCCTTGAATGGATTGTTTTTGCTTTGAATCGTGCAACACGTAACAAACGCTCTCAGTATTATTTTGGTGCAAGTGTAATAGATTATTCCCGTTTTGTAATTCTTGGTCTAGTAAGTATCCTTTGTATAGAGTCCACGCAATTCTGTATTTTAGATTTGTCTTTTAATTAAAAACTTTCTTTGATACACAGCAATCTTGTTCATGAGCGTTATAACTGCAAACTTTTTCGCGCGAAATTATTTTCTCAGACGAATAGTCTTCTCCGTCTTAAGAAATTTCGCCCTTTATTACATTCTGCGGGCTTGGGGGATTAGCATGAACGCGATTACTGCGCTCAATGGAAAATAAATCAAGCTGATTCGCACAGTGAGCAATATAAACAATTTACACAGCCCGAGCGTTATTAGTGTTCGAGTGTTTATCTTTGCTAAGCAGCAAAGCGATGATGAATGCCATTGGCGCTGCTAGAGTGATTGTCACATGTTTGCGTTGAAGTATTAGAACAACACGGAATTGAATTTATGGAGATGGGTTCCATGTTGTTTCGGCGGTTAGTGTAAGCAATTTATGGGGAAGAGGGAAGGAAACGCTTTTAAGTTAAAACTAGCACAGGGCGTCTTTCCATAACCACCACTCATGATTTTCATAATCTTACCGTTAACCAAAGTCGGCTCACCTGCAACAAAAGTTGTCATTAGTACAGAAAAGCAAGAATGTCTGAAAATTTAAGTTAATTTTTGGCGTAATTTATTTGCCAGTACAGCATTGTTATAGGATACGGTCGGTCAAAGTAAAGTATTTTGATAGCACTGGCAATTTTCATAAAGTGTACAACTGAATTGAGATGAACCTGCATCAAATCGAGCAAATTACAACAATAACCGCTGATAACTCAAAATGTATTCGTGACTATTTGAGATTATCATTGTTTTTATTGCTGACCCACTGGACGCTACGTGTCCCTTAGTAAGTTAAGTTAGTTTAATTATTATTGTAAATGCGTGAACTGTGCGGACGCTGCCCCAGCAACAGTTTAAAACGTCATTTAATACTCAACCCCCAACAACACGTGTATAACCAATCTTATACCAGGTAGGCTATACAACATCACATGGACTTATTGACAATACAAGGACCATGTGTCATTCGTCATGCTCTTCCACATTCTTCCTCGACTACACCCCTGCACATTGGGTCAATATGTGTGTCATCTATTTGGTAAGGGCCAACAGTCCTGACTCTGCACCCTGTGATTTCTTCTTCTTCCCACATGTGACTTACGTGAAGACGATTTTCAAGCGATGAAGAAATGCTAAGGGCATGTGAAGAATGTAGCCAGCCCCACAGGGAAGGTAGATGGGTTTATTCGACTGGTTTCGAAGAATACGTAGTTGTATTATAGTACAGTAAAATTGTCGTTTTACCTTAAAAAAATTGGCCGCGGCTATTCCTCTTGCGCAGTGGTTTAGGGTCACTAGACAAGTGTAAAACCAAAAAGCCGTTACCCCACCCCCTGCCAAATATCCGCTATCTTAAAAACAATAAGATTTGTTTTTTCTCACGATCCATTGGTCGCACAGAAAAAGTTATTGAACAAAAAATTTTGGAAATAAAATTCTACACGTTTTTGATCTTGCCGAGATATCGAGAAGTTAATATTTCAAACGGTAGAGGGTGACAAAGTTACCAAAAATCGGTTTCCGCCATTCTAGCTCTGTGGGGGTGGTTTTTTCCTAAAATTGCGAATGTGAAAGTTGTAGTGCTTGAAAAAAGATGCACAAATCTCTTTCAATAATGTGATTGATTTAAATAGTCTCCGAGTGACAGCCCTTCAAAATCCGCGCAGCGTGGGAAATATACGATATATTCCGGCGCAGCGAAGTAACCATTTCTCTTTTGCGAAATAAAATCGTCACGTCACTCAAGTACTTTCAGTGTGAATAGGTTTTCAGAACCTACAGAAATTCTACACATTTTTGGTTATTGCCGCGATACCAAGAAATTGGTATAGGTAAAAAAATTAAAATTATGGGAAAGGAATATACGAGCTCAGAATTATATCATTTTGGCTCAGATCCGTAAACCTCTTAAATTTGCTGGTGTAATATTTATTATATAATACGATAATTTGCAATTGTTTGTAAATTTTGCCACAGAAATGACCAAAATTCAACAAATCGACAATAGCTTTACCACGTGCCATTTTTGCAAAAATAATATCCGACTTTCTATATGTTATTAAACAAGCAGCTTGTTTCACTTCAACTAAAACATGATACGCTGAACGAAATTATATTTTGATCGTTTGGACCAAATGAAATGAATCAGTAATTTATTTTAAAGTTAGTGTTTTCAGACTATCTTTTGTAATTTGTTATTGCTAAAGCTGTTATAATATTGCTAAAAACGTCTACAATTATGATGTAAGAATATTGACCAAAGAGATTTTCTTTTGTGGGTACAAAATAAAGATACCTGAAAAATCTTAACTGGGCCAAATGATGTGATTTTGGGCTCGCATATTGAAAGTAATTTCTTTTTGCATAAACCCTGAGATATATTGTAGTTTACGCAGACACGTTTTCTTTTTTTATTTGGGCTGTTCCTTCGTCTTGGTTTGGAGCATCGGACACAACCGAGTCATTATCGACCATGATAGAATTGTTGCTTGAACTTTTACTGAAAAAAGAGCGCACAACTTGTTATAAACGCAATGTGAATAATTCTTGAAAAAAATCCATGAATGCGATTGCGAGTGCTGTTTTGTGATTGTATTCTGATTAAAAATGAATAATAGTACGAACGATAAAGGTTTTCTTCATGTTAACCAAATGGCAGACATGGCATCTCGTTAGTTATAATAAGTGCGGGATATAAATAATTTACTGCTCTCTATTTCTCCACGCTGCGCGGACTTTGAAGGGCTGTCACTCGGACACTATTTAAATCAATTACATTATTAAAAAAGATGTGTGCATATTTTTTCAAGCACTACAACTTTCACATCGCAATTTTCAGAAAAAACCACCCCCACAGATATAGAATAGCGGAAACCGATTTTTGGTAACTTTGTCGCCCTCTACCGTTTGAAATACCAACTTCTCGGTATCGCGGTAGGATCAAAAACGTGTATAATTTTATTTCCAACATTTTTAGTTCAATAACTTTTTCCGTGTGACCAATGGATCGCGAGAAAAAAACAAATTCTATTGTTTTTAAGATGGGGGCTGTTTGGCAGGGGGTGGGGTAAGGGCTTTTTGGTTTTACACTTGTCTAATGACCCTAAACCACTGGGCAAGAGGAATAGCCACGGCCATTTTTTTTAAGGTGAAGGGGTTTTTCCGACAGTTTTACTGTACTATTAAATGTGATGGAAGACGCTTTGAACGATCGTAAGTAAAGTCATACGTGTTTTTTGTTCTTTTTGTTCGTACTTGTTTCATCTGTTTTATTTTTCTCTCATCTGATTTTATAGTTATTAAGGTAACAAGGGCATTATGAGTAAAATAAGAGCCCAAGATTGTTAGTGTACTAACCGAGGGCCTTTGGCCCGAGATGTGTACAACAATCGCGGGCTCTTAGCTCATAATGCCTGTGGTGCCTTCAAGGTTTTATGTCCTACCAATTTTCTTACCAAATTCATATTCATATTCAATTCATATAATTACTATGATATAATATTTAAGATTGATCTAGTTAGCTGATCTAAGTTAGATTTGTGACATTAGCTGAGCTGTCATTAATTTTCATTGTGACAGTGGTGCATAATTTTTGAAATAAAAGTTGTATCCATGGAAACAAATACTGTTAATTTTTCATAATAACCCTAGTGTTCTTATGAAGAAAATAATTGCCCTGGAGCGTTATTTTGTATCTAAGATGCCTTAAAATAAAGTCATTAATTTCAATTAATGTACTGGTAGGACATAAAAGTATTTTTTCTCTTTTTAATCATCGAGTGTCCCCGACGACGAAGGGTTAAGGTAAACATATATGAAGAGTGTAATGTATTATGGAACGGAAAATACAATGGTCTCACAATATAATATCTAAACAGTTGTTAAACAGAGTTCGCCATAGATTTTCTTTCTTCTTCATTTTCAAGTAGGTAGTGTTATAGTATCTTTACTCGTTTCAATTATGCAAAATATGTTTTATCATATAACAAATATCCCTCCTGAGTAAATAATATAATGTCACCACCAGCACTCTAAGTTGCATCATTTTACGAACATTTCAAATATTATACTATGACGTAATTGTATATGTAAGTAATATCTTCGTAATCCATCTAAAGCATATTTATAAACAAAACATCTTTTTTATTAATTCATATAGAAATGTCAGTTTCCCTGAGCTGGCAATACGTTCTTCTTCTACCACCATATTTTGAACAAGCTTGTCATATTGGTCTTTCCACCTCTTTCTTGCAAGTTCAATGTTCCTAATATGTTCTTCTTCTTCTTCTTTTTCAATTAAAGATTGGGCTGTGCAACCTGTTCCGCCTCTTAACCCGGTCTTCCTACATCCTTTTTTCCCACGGTCTCTATTGGTAGGCTAGTTTTGGGTATCTTTTAGGATTCATCCAGTCCATGCGTTCCAATGAAACATATTCTCTTTTACATCAAAGATACCAGGTTGTTTTTCGAATTTGGCCTTGTCGTGTCACCACGCAAGCGACAGAAATGAAGTTTCTTAGATCTGCCAAAGGATAAATGCGACGTGAAAGATTCTGATGTTACACAGAATTAGGGTGGGGAAAATATTAACAAGAGCTCTGCATGGTGTGGTAGGAATGAAAATCTGAAGAAAGACACAAAGCTATTGATAATCATAATACTTTATGGTGGACAGCTATGGCCAAGTTAGACAAATTGAAAACAGTAAGTATATGGCAGGAAATGTATATAAAGTTCTGTACGGGTATTACGAGAAATTTGGAGAATCAAGACACTCGAATGGTACAGGCAGCGATGAGATGGCTAAGGCGCATGCTCCGATGGCTATCTAAGTGAAAAAGAAGAAGAGAAAGGATACTGTAAAAACTAAAAACATCATGGAAGACAGGAATTTTCGAGAGAGAGATTGTAACAAGTGTCAATTGTGGAGGCTGAATGCAATGAACACGTGAGGGAACGTCATAAAAAGAGGAAGGATTATATTTCAAATGATCGTCTGTAAGTTTAGATTTATCAAGTTCGTTAAACCAAACATAGTGCCGTCAATTCTCTCGTGAAGAAATTCAGGTACTCTTCTGTTACAGTGTTCGTTGTGGAGATATCGTTTGCATTCTATTATTCCTTCACTTCGTATTATGCAAGTACTTTGGTGTCTTTTAGATTCTCATACCGTATATTTGGAAGATTCTTGAAACTAAGCCTTCTGAAGCATCAATTTACGCAGCTGTTGTTCATAGGTGTCTTAATTTCTGTTTATATTAAACAAAAATGCAGTATTGCTGCATTTCCTTGTCGTCTTTAGCAGTATGGAAAATTATAGCTTTATCCTCGTCAGGTTATTGGATAGAAGTATATCTACTGAACATCTAACAGCTATAGAAGCCCCTTTTTGTAAATGTGTTTCTTACTGTCTACATTTTCATTAATACATACACTAATCTCCATTTTTCTGTTTTAATCAGTGTCAGCGCTTACTAAAATATTTCTACTCCAATTAAAATGTGTAAACAGTTCCAATGCCAGCTTATCATCCCACAAATTAACATAAATACTTTAAAAATAGGCTGTTTGCACGCTAACCTTCAAAACAACAGTTTCGTCGAAGCATTTGCTCATTCCAGCGGCAAGCCTTAGTTCCCTTTAAAAGCAGCATTCAGTCTTGTGTATTCCGGGCTGTGTTCTGCACTTAGGAAGCGCATGGCCGTCCGTAATTGAAAAGCCATTAAGATCTAGGCGTAGACAAGGTTGTTTTCTTAATGCAAACACTGAAAATAGCTTCGCCAGACTTTGCTGGAGCAGCTTTGAGACCTGCTCGTGCGGATTTAAAGGTTTTTAAATTATGTTTACCCCTGGTTTTTATGCAAAATTCGAAAGAGCTCCTTACAGAGTCTGTGAAAGTTTCGACAAAAGTTGACGACATGAATTACGGAATTTCGCCATGTGAAATTATTCGCACGCTGCTGTGCGAACTGCTTGTGTGAGGAATTTATTAGATAACCGCTCGCAAAGCGTGTCTTAAATTACTCGTTATAATTAAGTGGTAATGATAATACCCACTTCAGCCAGCCTTTAACGTGGGAACTCTAAGTGCTGAAATGGTACACATCTAGGTACTTAGCAGTGGACATTCTTGGTTGGCAGATAATTTAAACGGATGCCTTCTTGGTAATGCCATTGCTTGGCCAAACCCGCTTCAACATCAGGAAGTCCAGTTCTTCCTTTGTTCCCTTTGTTCTAAACATGGCCAACTTTGGTGAATATTGGAAGAACAATTCTGGGTCAATAAATGTTTGCACCAGGCCTTTTTACCGCAATCAGTGTTCTTCCCTGAGACTATTATGAAGCATCAAGTATAAATCAACAGATGGCTACTTAAAGATGCTTGCTATATTTGTACCCACGTCTATCATACTTTTTATAATTTTGCAAATCACATTACAGGATGAACAGGAAAAAGAAGAATGGAATGCAACGAGTATGGGTATAGTATGGCAACAAAAATAGGAAAGACCATCGTGGGGGGAGGGGGGCTTTCGAGAAGTTAGGCATCAGATTTCCAAGAAAATAACACTACTGGTTTTTTACTCTTACTTTTCCTGCTCCTTCTTGCTTCATATCTTCTGAATATGAGAATTAGAATACCCAGACACCTATGCGGGTATGCATACTACTTGCAACTTATCTTTAGTCAGATTTCTTCTCCTCTGTATTCCTTATTGAACATCTTACGGCCAACTCTTATTTCATCAACGATTAGCATCCAGCGTGTCTTAGACTAAGGACACTTTTTGGAGATGATGATGGTGAAGTCTAGGGTGCCTTGATGTCAATTTGACGTATTTGTTCTTTTCAGGGTACGGGCAGATCATTGTCCCCTCTCGCTCTACAGCACTTTAGAGTGAGAGAGGACAACGGTTTGTCCGTACCGTGATCGTTGTCCCCTCTCACTCTAAAGTACTTTAGAGTGAGAGAGGACAACGATCTGTCCGTACCCTGGAAAGGACAAATGCGTCACATTGACATCAAGACATTCTAGTTCACTTTCTAGCCACAACGCTTCAAAAGCATCCGAAGGGAAACGTACAAAGTATTTCTTCCAAGACTTCAGCAGTGATCCTGCTCTTCTCCAAGACTGTGGACGAGGACTTCGGCATTTAACTCCGCGAAGAAGAAGATTTCGGTACAAAGGTTAGGTAAAGGGTGCAAGCTACGTTAGCAGTAAGATAGTAGTCTGTTCCGTTGGATAGCTAGATACATCATGTATCCAAAATGCATTCTTCTCGTGGCGGGATGAAGACAATTAATATATAACTACAGAAATCAGGAAAACTATTGTAAAGTGCAGGGGATCTTTAGGAAAAAAAGAGCCCGTTGAGTCTCAAAACGTTTGTTAAGGCGTCATAAAGCTGAAGTAAATATTTTTCTTTATAATTGTTCTTCATTTTTTCAAGATGGCGTTTCTGAATGTTTTCTATGATATTAATGGGGATGATTTTGGTATTAAGGGTCTATTTAACATCTATTTTAGTAGGTGACAAAGATGGTAATCGATGATAATAGTGGTGAAGACTTCTTTCTAGCCAGGACGGTTTGAGAGTATCCGAAAGCAAACAAATAGGACCTTCCAAAGTATTCCTTCGGGGAATTAGGTGATCTTGCTCTTCTCCAAGATTATGAGTGAAAACCTGAGCATTCCCCTGGTGGAGAAGGGCATTTACGTAAGAAGATTTAAGTATACTGTGCAAGCTACTTCAGTAGAAAGTAAAGATGGTAGCGTCTGTTCTAGTAGGCGGCTAAATACATGATCTATCCAAGAGGCATTCTCCTCCTGCGGGATGTAGACGATTAATATATAAGTAGGGAAATTCAGGTAAGTATTGTAAAATGCGGATATTCCCAAAATGTATGTTAAGGCGTCATGATGCTGAAGAAAATATTTTTCTTTAAAATTATTTGTTTCTCTTTTTTTTTCAAGGATAGTGTTTGCCAATGTTTTCTATGCTATTATTGCGGAGAAGAAGATTTCGGTATGACTAGCTAGCCAACAGATATTGCCCCCCCTCAGTGAGTAAGTGAAGATAGTTACATCTATTTCAGTAGGCGACAACGGTCATCTTCTAGGATCAGGGACAGTTAACTATACACCTGCGCTCTTATAGACTAAGGACACTTGTTGTAGATGACAATGGTGATGAAGACATTTTTCTAGCCAGGAAGCTTCGATAGCATCCGAAAGGAAACAAACAGAACCTTCTAAACTATTCCTTCGGTTTTCTTGCTCTTCTCAAAGACTGTAAGTGAAAACCTAAGCATTCACCCTAAAGGAGAAGGACATTTCGGTAAGAAGATTTAAATATACTGTGCGAGCTACTTCAGTAGAAAGTAAAGATGATAGCGTCTGTTCTAGTAGGCGGCTAAATACATGATCTATCCAAGAGGCATTCTGCTTCTGCGGAATGTAGACGATTAATATATAAGTAGGGAAATTCAGGTCAGTATTGTAAAATGCAGAGGTATTTCCACATCGTATGTAAGAAAATATTTTTCTTTAAAATTATGGTTTCTCATTTTTTTACAAATTGTTTGCTAATGTTTTCAATACTATTATAGGGGAGAAGAAGATTTCGGTATGGCGAGCTAGCCAACAGATATCGTCTCCCTTCAATAGGTAACTGAAGATTAGCATCTATTTCAGTAGGCGACAACAATCATCATCCAGGATCAAGAACAGTTAAATATGTACCTGCGTTCTTATAGACTAACGACACTTGTTGTAGATGATGATGGTGGTGAAGACAAGGAAACAAATAGAACCTTCCAAAATATTCCTTCGAAGAATTCGGTGAACTTGCTCTTCTCCAAGGCTATGGGTAAAGACCTGAGCATTAACCTTGGTATCCCTCAATGGGTAATTGCGGCAGCAGAGTCTATTTCAATAAGCGACAACGATCATCATCAATCATCAGGGACAGCTAATATTTATGAATCTGTGCTCTATTAGACTAATGACACTTGTTTTAGATGACGGCGTTGGTGAAGACATCTTTTTAGCCACGGCGCATCGAAAATAGCGGAAGAGAAACAAATAAGAACTTTCAAAGTATTCCTTCGAAGAATTGGTCGATTATGCTCATCTCCAAAGCGATGGGTGAACACCTGAAGACCACTTTGGTGGACAAGAGGATTTTGGGTACGAATATTTAGGTAAAAGGTGTAGTAAAAATAGTTTATTCCGGTGTGCGCCTAGACACAACATTTATCCAAGATATATTCTTCTAAGTGACATACTCTTTGCATGATCTAGAGTCTAGACGATTAATATATTCATAAAACAAATAATTGTAAATACTGTAAAGAAAATGTTTCCTAAGAGAGGCTGTTGGGGCCCAAATTATTATTTCCATTTACAGAAAATGAGAAAAGAAAATCTATTGAATATTTCATCTCCATTCATTCCAAGGTAATTTTTCACAATATTTCCGCATTCATATTACAGAAAATGGAATTTTAGAAAGACTAGTTTGTTAAAAGGATCATATTCTTCAATTATCAACTATCTATCCAAGATTGGCATATTCCTTCTTTAGTCCCCTATTTCTGACGATATGTCTTTGGCTAATATATAAGAACAAAGAAGAAACTACTGCACTCAATATATCAAGACGTTACAAAGCAGAGGAAGATATTTTCCCATAGACTGTTTCCACTCATTTTTTCTAAGATAGTTTTTCACAACATTATGCGTATCTCTACTCCAAAGAGGACAATTTCGGTAAAAAGAATCGATTAAAAGAGACCATCTTCTTCGATAAGTTACTGAGGATGTTACCGTAAGATAGTTTCTTCGTAACAGTGGAGTATGTGTAAGTGGTCGCAGGCTAGCAGGGAACATATGCAATATAAATATAAAAACCAATAAGTAACTACCGCAATCAAGACAACTTATTATAAGAGCACACAGCATCTTTGACAACGTAGATGAATATATTGTTCGGAAACGGTTTTTCGCAGTCTTCCCTCGTTATTCAAAGCCTGAACGAACGGCTTACATCTTTTCACGTTTTTTAAAGAATTCTGTAGTTGACAAATCTTCCATGTTTTGAAAGCTCAGCAGACTTCATTCTACTCCAATGATTTTTGACGGTAGATAATAAAAATAATTTCGCATATTCCTTTGCAGCGGCACATTTTGCTTTTTCCGTTTGCAATTTTTGCTATTTTATTCGCGCCTGCTCCCCTTTTCTCGATAGAATTTTGAAGAGTAGAGCTAACATCAATTTGTAGTTTTTAAAAGCGACTTAAGGCCGAAAGTTTGGACCAGCTTTCACTTCCTTTCTGCTAGCCCGCAAACTAAGTTGTTTGAGCATTGGCCGTGGTGCCCTTCTTCGAGGATTTGTTTCCCATTTTTTTTTCCAAACGAATCGAATACATAGAGCTGTTTCCGGCTTCCTGTAGCGGTGGTGCAGTTATTTTCGTTCAAGATGCAGACCGATTCCAACTTTCACGGAACGTGATCGGGATCTGTTATCAACATTAAGGTAGGCATTTTTTTCCTTTTGGTTTGGTGTGCTAATTTCGTGCAATTTGGGTCTAGCCCGTTAGGAAACGCTAGGAACGCTACGCCCATTTCGGTACATTCGATGACGTCGGCATGCTGAATCTGCCTTGGAATAGTTTATGTATCACATGAAAATTGGTTCGCGGAAGCCAAAGGATTTCTTGCATCTGAGAGGATTCAGTATCCAGAGTTCCGGCGAGCGTTTTGTTTCCTTGCCAGCGATGCCGTTACTGCAGCAAGCGTTAGGGCATTAGCTCTTGTTACAATTTTTATCGAATTTCTATCTAATTCTGAGTTGTGGGTAAAACAGTACCAAGGAAAATTTATTAACATGTAATCTCGTGGGTTTTGCATTCAGCGACCCAGTTTAACGTTTATGTGCCCATTATAAACAAATTGTAGCGTTTTACCCCAGGCTCTTTTGAATCGACGAGCCTGGTGTAATTTTTATGCGACCAGGACGTTATTTATTTTGAAAGAGTTCAGTTATTAAAGCCTCGTTATTGTCCACTACTACTGGTACTTTATGTTTTATTTAACCCAACCGATATCTGTTCGTCTTTTAGAGTATGCCTCACACGGTGAGTTTTATTTGGACTATTAGTTAACTTGTTGTATTGTTGTCGTGGTTGACGGCTGGCGACCTTTTGCATTTTGTTTTATTGTATTTTATTATGTGAGCGGATGGCCCAGCGAGCAAATGTTCAACAGTCAGGCGGCGGCCGGGACTCTATTCTCGCGGCTGTAGAAGTATTTTAAAAGCCGTAAGCGCCGAGGCTACCACTCTGACTCCTGTATTAGCCGTTAACTCTTAACCAGGGAACTCTTCCTCTATTTCAACGGGGAAAGCTAGCGACCTACCCGGCTTACGAGCAAAAAGGGCTCATAAAACCACAACTAAACAGACCACTGGCCTAACAAAGAAGAAGTAGTTATTAATAATCATTGCCTTATACTTGCCCATGACAAAAAATCGCCGAGTTTTGAGCTAGTCAGGGTTGTGCTCGCCTTTTGCAATCTAATAGGATTAAGAAGACAACCCCAATGCCCCAAAGCTTGAGTATTATGTGCACCATGGAATTTGAAGATGGTATAATTCGCGGTTTAACTGCATGTTTTAGATGATTTTACTATTTTATACGTTTGAACATCTCAAGTCAAAATACAGCTTTCTGAAGTTTCATCACAACTGATATACCTTTCTGCTGATTTAGTCTTTTCTCCTTGCATAAAAATCGTAAATTGTTCAATGTATTCCTTCCAACTTCCTAAAAATTTAATACACGTTCATTTATCAACGCCTGATAACTTGGCAAACAAACCTTCCGCGCGCATTATGACACTAATTACATATGTAAACATCCTGTTCTGGTATTAGAGCCACTCGCAGCAGTTTGGCCTTGGCTGCAGCAAATTGATTGTTTCTGCGTTGTGTCTAAAACTCTGGTGTCACTTTGACCCAATAAAGGGGCCCTGACATTTACAACGATGAGTGTTGCTCTTCCCAAAAAATTCCTTTGCACCGCGTAGGTAACCTATTGCTTTGACCTGACCCAGGCGTTCTGTCATTGCCGCGTTTGGAGCAGTCAACAAATTCTTCCACCTTCTATAAATAGAGCCGATTCCTATTCAGTTATTGAATTACGAGTTAATACAGGTACCGTAGGGAGAGGCTATGTAATTTCATAGCGGCGATAAAGCATAGAAATGATACCTTCGAGAAAATTATGAATGGGCAAATTACAGGCTTGAATTTTTAGAAGCATCGGTCGGTTTCGAGATCAGCTCGAATGGAAGTGGGCGTCCCCGGCCGTTTCATAAACGAAGCAAAGGCCAGTTAATCGCACACAAGGATGGATTACGCGCTTACCATAAATTTGCATACCGCATCATCGCTCATCATATGCAAGCCGCAAATTGAAAGCGAGTGGATTGGAGTGGGCCGGGCCCAGCAATTCTGCCCCAATTAAAGGAATTGCCGTTAAGTAGCCTGACCTGTGACCTTTGCAGTCGGAAGTCAAGTGCCAATGCGATTCAGCTCATTACGAAGATTTATATCGTGCGCGATCGAAGTGAATTATTGTAGCCATGGATGGAATTTCAATAGGGAATTAATTCTTAGGATAACCGAAACCCCTTTTGTCAGCTCTGTACGGGAAACTAGAATTGAGAAAGGCGATGCTGATCCGATCAGAGCATCCAAATGCCGTCAATGTAGATCCCGTTTTTCTATTTGGAAATTCGAGGAATGGTAAATTAATGAGCAAAGTTTTCAACAGGTGGGACGATGTGACAAATATGATTTATGGAACAACCTTATCTAGAACTGCTGAAGTGTGCTACTTAACGAGATTGCAAATATACTTGATTGTGTAGTTTCTCCACAATGCAAAGTCCCAGGAAGTCTGGGTCGGATTTTTCTAAAAATAATTTTTGAACGACCTCTGGAATTAATTTATGGAAATTAAGACACATAGGACTCTCTCGCTATATTGTAAATAGGAAATGATCGAGGCCAATGTTGTTAAAAGTTAGAGACAAAGAAATTCTGATATATAGGTACGGTCCCACGGAAGTGAACTGAACACAATTTTATATTTTGATTTCAGAATGTGAAAATGTGAAAATTTGCGTAATATATAACAAAAGTGTTAATATCAACGTTGCGCGTCGTAACTAATATTTTAAACAACCAGCTCAGACTTAATGTCGGAGGGGTGTCGTAAGCGTAACGAATGCGTAATAAATTTATCTAGTTGTTATTAACAGTAATAAACTAATAGCTGTGTGCGACGGGTCCAACAACTTACTGTGACACGCTCTGCTGAACCATTCGGCGTAGTCGAGATGCTACGCAAAATAAAATGCAAGAAGACAACAATACATTTTTGCAGGACAATGACGTTAGCATACCAAAAGGCAACTCTTTTAAGTAAGCATTTGGAAGAAACCAATTACATAAGTAGCGCGCGAACAAATACTGTACGAGAATATACAAGCAAAAGGATTCGATTAAACAGAAACGCACAGAAGCTATTGAGCGAAGTGGGAAAGCTCTACTTGAAATAAACTCCATAAGGCGCTCCAAAGAAGCTATTTGATATCATAATCCACGTGTCATGCTGCACGGCAAGACCTTCCCGAAGGGACACGAATACATAAATGAGAAGGGAAAAAGGAAAGGAAAAGGCCTCAAAATAAATTCTACAGAGCATTAGATAACGTGAAAGCATAGATCACCAAATCCTATATTGGATTGCAGGGGGCTAACAGATGTTTTACTTCCGAAATATTATCACATCCTGAAGCAACCATATGAGTGCAGCAATTCACCAAGCCAATAAGAACAAATCTTCCCCATATTGCCGACGGGAGAAAATTCGCTGTTAAACGTTACCAAGAGAAATCGATAATTCTAGAAATTTCCGAAAAGGAATATTCCCACCCTGAACCGCGTACGGGAAGAAAAGATAACTTGCTGCGCATTCAAAGTCAGTAGAAACTATTTAAATACCCTCAAATACATGATAGCGTTCCAAGTTGCCGGACTCACAACAACAGCGGGCGGAAATTCTTTCGGGCCCTAATTATTACAAGAAGACAAACAATAAATAACATTATAAATTGGAGTTCGTCTCAACCAATTTTTTGCTTTGTAAAATAAAAAACTGCTACTGTTCGAACGACGTATAAATGATTCGTATCTTTATACTTCCATAATTCATTGACATTAGCATATTTGAAGGGACGTCGACTTTTCAAATTCAAGAGCAATCGTAGATGAAGCGCTTCCTGTTCAGTCCTTTTTCGAAAGTCATTTTCATGTTGCTTAATAAGCAACCTTACATGCATCTCTCCTATCTATGACATTTACTGTCACGGTTGAATAATTTCATCTTCAATTTCTTCTCTCACCAGAGTTTTTCAATCAACTTTCCCAAACAATTGTGTTATTTTCAAACTAAGATTATGCAACTTACTACAGGGGTTAATCATTTGATCTTTGTTTACTTCCGACTTTGAACAGTATTCTTCCATCAATTTTCGGTTTCTTCCCATTCCCTCCAGCTATTTTTGCTTCAAACTAATAAATATGTGCGAATTCTTCTGTTGGGCTACTCTTTTTTTCTTCTTCTTGCTACGCTGAAGTCCTCTTCAGTCTAATAGTTTAATATGTTTTCTTCTCGCAGTTTTTTCACAAATTCCCTTTGTTTTATTTTCAGAAAAAAATATTTAATACGTGCTAACTTTATTTTTATTTTCCAATCTTCTTCTGTTGATGGCTTGGCGGCTTTTTTTACTCCTGTGACGTTAAGAATCAATCTGTTATTTAACTATTTTCCACTTAAATTGAATCGTTTGATCTTTTTTGTGCAATTACTGTAGTTTCGGACTAATAAATGTATGCTAATAACATCTACCTTTATACAGGGTGTCCGTACATGATGTGCAAATATCTCGGGAGATGATCATACACATACAAACAAATAATGTTAAAAGTCATATAACACTTTCTTTCGAATCCTCAATATTGACGGAGTTACAGCAGGTTCTAGTTGATTAATTAATTTCTTTTATTTGTTCCTCACTTGTAAACATCAATTTATCAAGTCACTGTATTCACCTTGCAAATGTTTCTTAACTGGTTAGCCAGTAAATTTTCGTGCAATTGTCTTCTTTTGATCACAGTAAATGATGTTGAAAAACGTACACAGAGGATAATCGATTGCTGTGAAATTGTTAAGCAAGAGATGGAAATATTTACTGAAGCTCGTCACTCATCTTTAAGGAGCCTTGACTTATACACAGAAATTGTAGACAACCATTTTGAAACTCTTGTAAACCACTTCGTAAAGTATCATGCTTTTTAATACTGTTAGTAATTTTACATGTTTGAATTCGAAAAACGTGTTATGTCTTTCTGCAGTTACAGCATTATTTTTATGTGTATAATCGCCTCCCAAAATATGTGTACATCATTTCCGGATACCCTGTACATTTTTTCAGTTACATGTTCGTCTACTCTTCTTTCCTCTTCTTGCTACACTGTAGTCCCTGTTTGATTCACACAGATGCGTGCATCAAAACCTTTTTGCTTATAATTATTCATGTAATTCAAGTCATAACTGTTCTATCTCATTCAAAGGTCGTGGTAAAGTCAAATTTGCATCTTGCCGTATTTGTTTGCCTCTGTTAATATTGGAAAGGAATTTGTAAGCTTCCCTTAATGGCTTTTAAGCGGATGGATACACTTTCTAATAGGACTTAAGCCGACTTAGCGTATTTGGGACTCATGTGTTTATGGATTTCGTTCAATACAATGCCTCATTGAGAGAGCTTAGCATTAAGATTTCTTAAAATAAGCGTTTATTCCTAAACAACGTGCGACGCTCCGATTAGCTACGCAGGATCGCCTCAGCCAATGGTGTTTGAGCCTTCCCCTCCTTGTTGAATTTGCGAGTTCAGCTCATTGTCAATTCAGCCTCAGTTAGATTCAGAATTTCGAGTAAGCAAGTTCAGCTATGCTTTGTGCTGGGTTGCGGTCGGTCTAGCTCCCTGGTAAAGACGTTTCCAGGTTGTTTTGTGTTACGGTTAAGCGCAATTCGCTATTTTCGCGTGGTCAATCCAAACGTGTCACAACAGTTGAAGCTATTGTAAAAAACCATCGGTCCATCAGTGACGTTTGTAATCGTTGTTACTCAATATACTCGTGTTTGTTAAGTCTTGTTTCACTCCAACAAATAACTGAACCCAAGTCAAGGGTTATTAAGTGGCAGTTCCCGGCAATCCCATTGAACCGGAATTCGCAGCGGATTAACTGGGGGCCCCATTCGTGGAAGCCTCTTTTCAAGTTAATCATACAAAAAACAGTCCTCTTCTGTCTATTATCATTTGCTGCCGTTTGCATCCTTTGATCTGCCTCCGTTTCTTCTTACACCAGAGTTCCACCGCAAACTTGTAATATCAGTTTGAAATAGTCACGCCGCCACTGGTTTTAAGCCATCGGAAGGGGTAAATGCGTTAAACTTCTTCCCACGAATTCTATCGCGAGCTTCGCGGGGCAGATGCCAGGTACCTACGTTAATGGTTAATGGTGCAATCCTAGTTTTTCGTTTAGTGTGATGTGTTGGGGCATTTTTACAGCCCTTGTGGTACTTTCCGTCCTTGTGGCACTTTCGGCCTTGCCCCCAGATCTACAGCTTCCCAGGTATAACTTCATTCTGAAGTTCTGTTCACGTCCCGTTGGTGTATTGGAGAAGTGCTTTTCGGTTTTGTATCGGGTATCGATACCTCACTGACTCCGCCCGCCAGTGCTTTATCTCGAGTCTGTCTTCCACGCTACCTGACGCTTCGAGCTGCATGTGTTGTTAAATTTTAAGAACCGATCACGTAACGCCAAAACTTTGAGTGCATCCCTGCTGGGTACGTATAATGCTACTTGTAGTCAGTGACTAACTCGCCATCAAGTCATCATAACGTCACTCGTACAGGTAGATTCTTGAGGGTGTTTTTTTTTGCGGGTCTCGATGTATGCAGCTGGGCTCAGCGTCCGTAACTAGTATCAGCGACAACTGTATTTATTGAGGCGTGTTGTTTAATATAGCCATATTAGAATTCATACTGTTTGATTTCTTGTTAAGCGAAATGGAGTACGCGATTTCATTGGAGTAGGATAGTACTGTCTCCCGACGCCGAGAGGAAGGTTTTCCTGAAGAAATTTTCCCATTACATCACCAGACGATAAGCACTAGGTGGTATACCCTTTATAACAACGAGAACTTATCCCCGTATCTACTATTATTTATTTAACTATCGCGATCGAGACCTTCCTCTTTTAGTTTACGAACCCATTTCCCCAATAGCTAGTCGTGCAACCTTTAAGCTTGTTGCAGGGCATTTCTCTGAAACAAACTCTCTTCTATTATTCTTCCAACACGTGTGAACTTTCCATATTTTTAATTTTCTGCCTGTTTACTCTTCTCTTCCCTTTGTGTAACTCCACGGTCCAATAGTTGCCTGGTCTCTTGAGCACATGCTTAATCCGTTGTTGTAATGAATAGATTTCCACTATCTTCTACATAAAACTTTGTCCGACTATTCCCGCTTGATTTTTCATAATAAATTATTTTTTATGAACATATTCTATTTGGTTTTTGGTAACTCTTTTGTTTTAATATAGATCAGTTTAATTAAAATCAAAACGGTAAAGTAATGCATAACAAGACGCTTACCAATACAAATACTGCTTCGGCTTTTCCCGCATACCGACATATATACTTATCGCATTTCCTGTTAAAAACCAGCATTTCCTTGAAGAATGAAGTAGGAAGCCTTAAACTAAGCAGTAAAGAACAAATCCCACGACTTTTAAGGCATGCAAACGGTACATAAGGAGACTATACGAATAGAAATTCTGTTTCCTATAACCAACCTTTACGGGAAGTTATATACGCAGGAAACTTTCGCTGTAAGTATCCTAGTATTACATGTAATTACGATTTAAATTATTTATGGACCAGAGTTGTCTTTTGCTAGTATTTGGAGTACCACTCGTCGCTTTTAGTTATTGGGTAGTCGTATGATACGCAGTCTGTTTTGTTCCCACTTTATAAAATCATATAAATGTCTCAATCTTCGAGTCTCCACCAAAAACTACATTTTGTAATGTAGAGGCACAACGTTCTGCCATTAACATTTCAGAACATCCACTTCCCATTATGGTATTAAATGTCGCTTTTTGCACACATTTACAATTTAGCCCGGTCGCTGCAGCACGTCAGCCCGCTGACATTAAAATAACTGTTGCTGAAATGCCACCAGTTCCTCTCTGAGGAAGCATAAAAACGGCCATTTGCCGGCTTTGTTGCATTCTATTTGGCCCACTCCGATTATATTAGCCACGGGAAGGACGGAAATTAATGGAAACTGCTGCCCCAAATAAGTTTCGCAACGCGCTCCATGTTAATGTAATTGGGGGACCTGGAACTTTATCGCCGACACACTTACTTGGGGTGCGAGCAACGACCCCGCGAAAATCTAAATCTAATATATACCTTTCTTGTCTGTTGTACGCAACGTGGTTGGTCTCGTTTAGGGTCGCAGCCGCCATCATCAACTCGGTATTGGAGAAAATGAGGGGTTCATCCGGTAGATCCACTTCCTGGGGCTTCGACTGCTGATAAAACGTCACTCGAACCTTCTCTCGCTCAGTTCTGGAAAAGAATTATGTGTTAGTGCCGGATATATGTAATATTTGCATTCTTGCTTGTTCCAAAAATTTTAATATTGAGTTTGATATAACCGTAGTTAAGTTTATTACATGTTCGAATCGAATGCGACCCGCCGCGACAGCTAGAATTGATATGGGCTATGATGATGAAGAAGTTTCAGGTTGTTGAACAGAAACTTCTCGATTTATTCGATGGCTATCATTTTCTTACTCGCTAGCACCAGCCCCTTTTGCAAAGTA
The DNA here is from genome assembly GCA_940337035.1 of Agriotes lineatus. NCBI lineage: Eukaryota > Metazoa > Arthropoda > Insecta > Coleoptera > Elateridae > Agriotes > Agriotes lineatus. The sequence goes on along the minus strand of OW679201.1, from coordinate 121,482,630 downwards.
TTTAAGCCATCTCTACTACAACGACTTAGCTACTTTTTATCATCTGCCCTCAGCTTCCCCAATTTATCCAAACCAATCATCAATAAGCAAACGAACTCGCTTCACGCCGGAAAATCCGCCGGAGCTTCCAGCCGAAATCGGCAGCAGCAATTTCCGTCACTCGCTTCCTTCCGGCGCAGACACGTTCGGAGACACCTGTGCGGCATTCCGACCGCCTGCAACTTTCATCTTCCAGGGGCAACGATCTCTGGTGCAAGTTTCTAAATCTGTCGCGAGCGCCTCGGGCGGCGTTATCAAAGAACGTTCGGATACCTCATGTCTGACGGTCTTCCAGAGAACTGTTTCAGGATCGGGTTTTATAGCACCTGGAAAGAGGGTCGGCTGACGTCCATGACACTTTATATCCTGAAGGACCACACGAGGCTTGAATGGTGAACAGATTCACTGCTCAGCGCGCTGATTTCTAATCAAGAGGCTTGAAGGTTTCGAAGCAATTGCCCGGGAATTTCTTTAAGTAACAATGAACTAGTGGAACTGCCAATGTCAAAAGCTTTTCCACCTGCCGCGTTAATTCGATTACCTTGAACTGTAATCTACTTTGCTAAGGCTGCTCTAGAGCAAAATATAGTCGAAATTATGAGCCATCTAGGACGCTACCTATCAGAATTCAGACATATAGTTGAGAATCAGTTTGACAAAACGATAAAATTGAGACTTGAGCTGTGATAACTGAGGAAGTACCATCAAATTCAAAATAAACACTAATTTTCTGAAAAAATCCACGGAGACATGAAAAATGTGTTGGGCGATAACGCTCATTCATTATCATTTTACAAAAACTGGCCGAGAATCTTTTAAACCAGCAAAGAAAATCGTAAGTGTTCATGATATTGTGCGTATGTAAGCAAATGATCGTAACGTCGGTCCTGCGCTGGACGTGTATTGTGAATTTTGGTTTTCGCAAGTGCAGCAAGAAACACACTGTACGCGGAATGCGAAGATTTTCAACTCATGCAAATTTAACCAAGAAGGCAGCAGCCGCACGCAGCCTTTTCTGAGAGCTGCATAGATTTGTTAGATTGGAAAGTATAGTACGTGAATTAGCCCAGAAAGATATAAGTTAATTTGTAGCGGCATAAAAGAGCGTGGCAGCCAACGTTTGCAAATTCCACAAACGCATTTTTCGAGTGTACAGGTAAGCACACCCATTATGCTATATTTGACGGCTTATTTGAAGCGTCAATTTTGAGAGACGCCAATTCAACTGTCCTTACGAGGCCTGCACACGATCAGTGGTTGCCAACATAATGTCCGCCAGGAGCGGGCGATGCAACCGATGCGTGCCGTTTCCACGGGTATGCAGCAGCCGGTTCCAGGTAAAATGTTTGCAGAGCGTGATAAAGTTGCGTTTAACTGCAAGATTTTGCAATCGCGCAGGAATATGTTTAACCAGCGACTCAAATAAGTACCGGCTTTAGTCAATTTTGACATTTCAGTTTTGTTAAAGACCTTTTGCGTTCTTTTAAAAAGTAATCTTTTAAGGTTAATTTTGGTGATGTTTTACGTTGTTCATGTGTGTTTGCAACACGCCTGCGAGTAGCCTCAATATATATCGCACGTAAGTTGTTTGAGAACTTAATTCTATTTTCTATTACTTCTTTTGTATTTTTATGCGTGTTTTGTTGTTTTTTATGTTTCTATATGTGTCAATAGATGATGTAAACAATTCGGATTTTTTGTGCATTGTTTAAAGTTAAGTTTCAGTCCGTCCAACACTATAAAGGGGAACAAAACTTCTGTTTTGACAGATAGTGATCTTGCATAAGCTACTAACTGAGATATTAAGGGTTTTGTGTTCACTGAGCTAGATAAGGGATAAAATGGGCAAACAATTATTTAAATATTAAGGTGTGCGGGACCTCTTGTTCAAACTTAATGTAACCCCGAAGGGGTAAAAAATGCCGAATTTCATAGACTACTTAATACATATAAAATAATTTTAGGAATTATATTATTTTTATTATGTAAACCTTAAACTTTTTTATTAATTGTATCTCACTTGTTTTCTCCACTAAAAATTATTTTCTTCGGGTCAGCATCCACTCAATGTTAGTAACCCTACACCGGGCAGCCCTACTCCACGAATGAGGACATAGGCGGACCCTCGGTTCAAAAATTTCGGTTCGTTGACACCTTTGTTAATATTAAGACCCCACAGTTTCCAAAGTCCGCTTGAGGAATCGCAGTGAACGCCGTTGGAGTTCAAACCCAGATTGTCTGGTCCGTAACAGGAGGAACGTAGCCCTGAGCCACCTACACCGCTCAAAAAAAAATCTCGGTAGTTATCATCCTCAATCAATAAAACGAAACTTCAGTAATCATTACAAATAAATATTGGTGTGACACAGTAGCTCAAGTTCCCAAGTCAGAATTAAAAAAAAAACTGGCCAAACCCTGTGGTGGGCTCAAGAAATAGCTCTCAGGTGAAAATAATTGTCTGTATCCTGATGTACTCTTTGCATTAGAAAAAATAATCATAGAGAAATTTGATGCAAAAACAAATTCTGAAGCTGAATCTCTAGACGACAAACTGCTGGAGTAAAAAACCATTTTAACGGCACATGTTTTCTTATTTTTTTTTAAGAATTTAGTTATATACCAAAGTATTTATAATCAGCAAATTTGAATTTGATCTCGCGTTGGTTTATGGTTGAGCAAAACAAAGAAGTTAAAAGTGTTGAGACTTATATTTACAGCTTTGTAGTAACATCGACGATTTCCAAACTAGAAGCTTTAGATATGAACCTTTCTATAAAAAAGGTCTATCAAAAGAGAAGAGCGCCGACAGGAAAGCATAAAAGAGATGGCGAACAGTTCAGCGACGAAAGATCCCAAGACCCGATTTGTGCAGTTGAAGTGTTCATTGTTATTAAAGATGCAATTAGGGTTGCTCTAGAAAAGCTAGATAACAAATTTGCCGAAACTAAAGAATTGATGACGCAATACGTCGACATTTTCGCCAGTTCTAGTTGAATACTTCAAAAACCTAAAACTTTTTTATATAAAAGGATACACGTGTTGAGAACAGGGTTGGCAAAAACTCGGTTTTTTTCAGAAATTATCTGCCCACTGGGTTTTTTCGGGGGGTTTTAGATAAATTCACTGTTTTTGCATTTAAGTATCCTATGTAAAAATCGGAATGAATATTAATTTTTATTTTTAGGTAAAAGGTAGATGCTTGGGTAATTTATAATTTACCTATCAATATGAAAATAAGCATTCTTTAAACATGTAAATCATATTGTAACGAACGCAAGAACGGCCTTGAGAGCAGATGTGCGCGGGTGATTCAGAGGCTGCCGGCAGGAGCAGGTGTGACGTGTCACAGAGTTCCAGACTTTCGGATAAATCTGGAGCCAGGTGCAGTGCGTGACTCACGCGCGGCCGAGGTCAGATGCGTCATGCTTTTATCTGGAGTTTCTAGTGAGTGTCGGGACTGTCTGGAAGCTTCTGGAGGGAAATTATTGGCCATATAAATACCCGGCCGTCGGACCCGCAGGGCAGTTCTGAAATAATTCTGCGGCAGTTCGAACTCACGTCGAGGCTTGTTAGAAGCCCCCCATATAAATAACCGCGTGTACATAATCTCTCGTGAAGTAATAATAAGAAATAAATAATAATAGTTGTTAGAAATAGATGACCAGATAAATAAATATATAATCGTTAGTGTTTAATAGTGATATAAATAAATGTGTTAATCCGTATGTAATAGAAGTACGTGTACCGATAGTCGTTAGTGCTTGAATTAATTTGTAATCTGCTTGATAATTCTCGCATGTGCTTGTAAACAATAATCGTAGTAATTCATTGTGTAAATAAATATTTGAACCCATGTTTGTCGTATAATTTTAAATAGCCCGAACGTTAAGAACGTAACAGTGGTGTCGGTGTGAGGTTTTGTACCGGGGGCTATAAGAAAATTATTGAACAAACATTAAATAAATAAATTGTTAACAAGTGCCGATAAAACGACGGTCAGATAAATAAATTTAAGTGGATAGTGTGGATGCCTTTGACGAGATCTCAAAGCAGCAAAATGAAAGCCGGCCAAACTAAGGCAGAAGATAAGGCAAAGGAAGCCGCGAAAGCACTTAAGGAATGGCTGAAGGCCGAGCAAGAAAAAGCAGTCCAAAAACTTGAGGAAAAATTGAAAGCCACTCAAGAAAACCTCAAGGATGAGCTTAGGGAAGAATTGCGATCCGGTCGAAAGAAGGCAGAAAAAGCACAAGAGGATCTTAGGGAACAGCTGGAAGCCGGGCAGAAAGCACGAGAAGAGCTGAAGGTCGGGCAGAAAGAGCTGGAAACCGCAGAAGAGGAAGTAGTCCAAAATCTTGATGGGAAGATAAATGGAAGAGTTCGGTCTCTGTTGTTGGACCTGAGACGCGGCGAGTTGCACGTGGGTGGGGAGGAGCTTTCCCGACACCCAGGAGGAGAGATCGCGGCACAAGTGGTATGGGCGGAAGATGTTATTCTGCAGGGACGAACCGAGAGGGTCGTGGATGCATACCTGGATGGCGATCTCCGGGGCAACGTGGTGCGCGTGGTTGAGCCCGATTATGCTGACATTGCGGACGAGTGCATCCTGGGAATGGATGTTGTGGATAAGTGTGAGTGCGCTTTGGACCTGAGACGCGGCGAGTTGCACGTGGGTGGGGAGGAGCTTTCCCGACACCCAGGAGGAGAGATCGCGGCACAAGTGGTATGGGCGGAAGATGTTATTCTGCAGGGACGAACCGAGAGGGCCGTGGATGCATACCTGGATGGCGATCTCCGGAGCAACGTGGTGCGCGTGGTTGAGCCCGATTATGCTGACATTGCAGACGAGTGCATTCTGGGAATGGATGTTGTGGATAAGTGTGAGTGCGCTTTGGACCTGAGACGCGGCGAGTTGCACGTGGGTGGGGAGGATCTTTCCCGACACCCAAGAGAAGAGATCGCGGCACAAGTGGTATGGGCGGAAGATGTTACTCTGCAAGGACGAACCGAGAGGGTCGTGGATGTATACCTGGATGGCGATCTCCGGGGCAACGTGGTGCGCGTGGTCGAGCCTGATGGTGGCAAGAAGCTCACTCATGGTATCCTGGTAGGGAAGACGTTGATGAAGACTGGGCTTGGGGTCCCAGTAAGGATGATGAACGTCAGCAGGGAACTGGCAACCGTCAGGAGGAACCCAATACTGGGAAGGGGCATGAGCCAACGAAAACGGAAGAAGATAGAAGATTTGGTGGCCCGGTACCAGGACATCGTCGAGTGCGGAGATCATCCTAGCGGCCGTACTGACGTAGGAAAACATAAATCAGTTGAGTTTGGCAAAAGAGTCTTGCTGAGGACCGATCATCCTGCTCTGAGATGGCTGCTGCAGTGCAAGAACCCTGAAGGGCAGGTGGCTGAGTGGATCGAGCGCCTAGAAGAGTTCGACTTGGGAATAAATCATCGACCTGGCACAGTCCACCGCAACGCCGATGCGTTATCCAAGAGGCCTTGCCCCGCGGACTGCGGCCACTGTTCGAGACTGGAGAGTCATGCGGTACCCATTATTCGCACCACTGTGGTCGACGACTCGTGGGAGCCAGACGTGTTGCAGAGTAGCCAGGAGAATGACCCCGACTTAGGCGCGGTTATAGCCTGGAAGCAAGATGGTCGTCGACCTACCTGGCAGGAGGTCCCCGCCACCAACGCAACAGTGGAGACTTATTGGGCGCAATGGGACTCCTTGCAGCTGGACAACAACGTCCTGACCAGAATCTTGGAAGATGAGGACAGTAGGGCAACGAGATCACGATCGATGGTTCCAAGGAGTAGAGTGGCCGAGGTGCTGCGCCACCTGCATGATGGCTCCTCTGGGGGATACTTCAGATTGAAGAAGACGTTGCAAGAGGTCCAAGAAAGGTTCTACGGGGCAAGCTGCAAAGGTGACGTCCGAGAGTGGTGCCGGAGGTGCGAAGCCTGCGCTACGGGAAACGGACCTGTTGGAAGACGTAGAGCTCCGAGGTGGCAGTACAACGTCGGTGGTCCGTTCGAGGGTATAGCCATTGACATCGCCGGACCATGCCCCGAAACCGAAGCGGGAAATAAATACATCTTGGTGTACATGGGCCACTTCACCAAATGGCCCGAAGCGTACGCCGTTCCGAAGAAAGAGACCGGTACTGTCGCTGATGTTCTGGTGAAGGAGTGCTTCAGCCGTTTTGGAGTCCCCCTGGAGTTACATTCTGACCAGGGCCGGAATTTCGAGTTTGGACCGTTCCAGAACGTCTGTAAGCTACTGGGGATACGCAAGACCCGGACCACTGCCCTCCATACTCAATCGGACGGCATGGTGGAAAGGATGAACGGAACCATGGAGAAGCATCTGTCCAAGGGCGTTTCCGAGCATCCGCGTGACTGGGGCCAGTACATGCACCTGTTCCTGATGGCCTACCGATCGGCAGTACAAGAGACAACCGGCGTCCAGATCGAGGTGTGCTGTTGCGAAGCCTGGAGACCACGGTGGGCTGCTGCTTCCTCAGCCAGTCCATGTGCAAGAAGGGCACCGCCTGCAAGTACCGCCATCGGACCCCCACAAGAGCGAGAAGACAGGCACCCGACGCAACTCGTTCTGGGACAGAACGATCTAAGGCGGGGGCAGTGTAACGAACGCAAGAACGGCCTTGAGAGCAGATGTGCGCGGGTGATTCAGAGGCTGCCGGCAGGAGCAGGTGTGATGTGTCACAGAGTTCCAGACTTTCGGATAAATCTGGAGCCAGGTGCAGTGCGTGACTCACGCGCGGCCGAGGTCAGATGCGTCATGCTTTTATCTGGAGTTTCTAGTGAGTGTCGGGACTGTCTGGAAGCTTCTGGAGGGAAATTATTGGCCATATAAATACCCGGCCGTCGGACCCGCAGGGCAGTTCTGAAATAATTCTGCGGCAGTTCGAACTCACGTCGAGGCTTGTTAGAAGCCCCCCATATAAATAACCGCGTGTACATAATCTCTCGTGAAGTAATAATAAGAAATAAATAATAATAGTTGTTAGAAATAGATGACCAGATAAATAAATATATAATCGTTAGTGTTTAATAGTGATATAAATAAATGTGTTAATCCGTATGTAATAGAAGTACGTGTACCGATAGTCGTTAGTGCTTGAATTAATTTGTAATCTGCTTGATAATTCTCGCATGTGCTTGTAAACAATAATCGTAGTAATTCATTGTGTAAATAAATATTTGAACCCATGTTTGTCGTATAATTTTAAATAGCCCGAACGTTAAGAACGTAACAATATAAATGGGGATATATGTATACTTAAAAGAAGGTTTATCAAACTACGAAGTAAAAGAAAGTAAATGATTTTAATGTTATTAATGGAAGGTTTTATACTACTACAGCTTTAGAATACTTTTTTGTAAATTTTTGAAAAAACCCACATTTAGTCTAAAACCCGCGGGATTTTTCAGGTGGGAAAAAATCATGCCAACCCTAGTTTAAAACTACTGAAAGCAGTAGTTTTCGAGAAAATTTAACCTCGAGTCTGAAATGTGCTTCATCGTATGTTAAGTAAAATTGCCATTTTAAGTAGACAACATATCTGAGTACCCATCGTCCTTCAAAAATACGATTTAAATCAGGGTTGGCATGATTTTCCCCAGCCCAAGCAAAACCCAGTGGGTTTTTTCAGGTAAAACTCATCTGAACAAACCCGCGGGTTTTACACTAAATGTAGGTGTTTCAAACATTGACAAAGAAAAGTATTCTAAAGCTGTAAATGGTACCAAATCTTCCATTCATATATGTATATGTATAAACGTGTACTGCGCCTGCGTCTCTGCGTGACCTTTTCATCTCAAACGATCGGGTGCATTTCCTCCGCGATCTGCCGTTGTGTCACGTGTCCTTTATAGCGCAGTGACAAACAAGCACGATGCATACGCCTTTGTAGACGAGTAGTTACAGCGTCTGACTAACAATCGAATTCCGCAGGTTCAAATCCCACCGACGGCAATTCCTTGCTCCTTGAGAACTAACGTAATTCGCATTGCTAAGTGTTTTCTTTTGCTGTTTCAGTAGAAGCATTGCGATATTTTTACCTATTTACATAATTTTGAACATTATATTAAAAACATTAAAACACTCTCTTCCGGAACTTTTTTATTAACAATACAATTTTAAAAATGCAAAAAGTATTTTAAATAGAAAAGCTGAAAGTTAATAATAATTTCAATGAACATTTTGCTCTCCACTACAGTTTGAACGTATTTTACTCGCATTCCAAATATAATTTTGATTTTCCCTGTATATCAGCCAATGTTTTAAAAATTTTGTACTTGATTATGGATCTACAAGTCATGCAGAGCTTTTTATCAAGAAATTTTTTTTGTGATATGTAAGATAAACTTTTTCTCCATTTGTATAAAACTTTTTGGGACACACTGTATAACAATTGTTTTCAATAGTAATATGAAAACATATCATAAATATCTCTTTTTTCCTCATTTTCAATGGATATGGTATAAAAAAAATTTTTTTACATAATTATCATGCATACTGTTTAAACAATATAAATAATTTCGTCCCCGCTCCAAAAGGTTTCTGATTTAAAATGATATAAAAAATACAAAATAAAAAAAAATCATCAAAATCGGAGCTGTTCCTGAGGACTTCCGAAGATTGCCTGTTTTATGTATTCATTGACGCGACTATTATGAGCATTTAAAATTTCGCGTTTTACGTTACTTGCGCTCCAGGGTGCCCACGGCCGGAGATTCGTCGCGATGCGCGAACGACACGACAGATCGTCCCGAACGCATTTCCCCTACCGCCTTGATGCCCAAGACGGAGAGCAACCACGTATAAAACCAAATTGTTCCGCCGAACTCGAAGAAAGTTAATCCGAGAATTATTCCGAGAAATTATCCCGATTCCCTGACCAGGCCCGCGGGCCTCAACTGGCGAGAGCTCTGCAAACCCTCAGTTATTTAGTTATTGCTAATTAAAGCAAACTATAATCATTCAAGTTTGTTTACACTACCGCAAGCTGTCAATAATCGATTACTGTGTTACAGGTCTACCAAAACTAGTGGTTCTGTTGATTCCAGCGACCACCATACCGTGAATCCCGGACGAGCACGCAGACAATTGAGGTTGCCTACCTACACCATACCGAAGAGATTTATGTTAAAATAAAATTTACTTTGTACATATTTATGAATTATCTATTTAGTTATTTTCCAACTGTACTTAGTCGACAATAATTGTTATTTAGGTTGAAGTACCTTCTTTAACTCAGTGTAGGTATAAATATAAAGCGACCATGACCCAGTCAAAAAGCTACCATTTATAAGGGCAAAATTAATGAATGCTAAACTACTATAAATAAACCAGGTAGCATTACAATTATGCGTAGTAGCATGTGAACGTAGAATAAGGTTCCATATTCGCAGGCACACTGTCATACTGTTTTGTAATAATCAATATATTTAAAACGTGAAACTTTATCTGTCGGCACGTAGTATAAGCCTTGTATCAGGCCAATTTTGATTATTCTTTTTTTTTTAATAAAAGCTACCATCGTGTAAGGTCGCAGAAGTGTTTTAAATGGAACAAATTCTAGCGGACAAATGATTGCAGCGGAAAATATCATAGTAGTGGAAAAAGTAAGCTCTCAAAATCGGTATGTAGTGTTCTGCTGATTTTTGCAATGGACGAATGTATCAGCAATGAGCCGAAAGCGGTGAATGTATATGTAATATCAGTGGACCCGCTTCAACAGTAGTTAAAAATTTAAGTTAGTTTGTCGCCACTGCTGTACCTACATTGTTTTAAAAATAGAAACATTTTTATAATTAGAATAAGGCCACCTATGCGGTGGGCTAACAAGCTAATAATTCTAATTTTTTAATTGATATAGATGAGAACTATAAAATAAACGCTGTTACAATCTGGTAGACATATAACATTTCCTTTGCAAATTGCACAAGGCAACGTAATGTATCGACCAGATTGGACGCAATTCGCATTATTATAATTAGCATTATTTGGACTAAAATCGTTAATATAAGTAATTTATTTGTAAAATTGGCCACTTGTTTATTTGTTTTTTATTAGTACGAAAGACATTTTTTTCAGTGCCATTTTGGCGCCCTTGCCGCTTGCGCCTGTAAGCAGGGGCCTACTCGGCCTATACCTAGTTACGGCCCTGCGCATTAAGCACAAAAGGTAACTAAAGTATCAGCATGTCTGAATAGCACCATATAGCTAAACAGATATCTAAGCAGAGAATTTAAGGTGAGAAGTTGCAAGTCAATCATCAGGCCAATATTGACATATGGCGTCGAGACATGGCCGGACACAGTGAGGACGTAACAAATTTTCTAAACTGCAGAAATTAACACACTACGGAAGATTGAGCGAGTAACTAGACGAGATCACGTAAAAAGTGAAGATATCAGACGAAGATGAAATATCCAGAAAATAGAATGGGATCAAGAAAAAATGAATGAAACCAACATGTCTCAAGAATGCAAGATAACAGAATTGCGAAGTTGACAACACACAACTTGCAAACATTACGACTCCGTAAACACAACGATTTCAATCAAGAAGACGGCTACCGCATTAGTAACACATGCAAGGTAGCTCTGCAAAACCAATCCATCCATAAACAAGTTTCACGTGAGCAACAAGATCTACATGAGCAGCCAACCGTAACGACTCCTCGGTATATAACCAGGAGCAAAAGGCACCAACATCAGTCTTTAGAAAACTTGTTCAGTTGACAGCATGAGCAGCGAAATGTCAAGTTCAAATCGACGACCACGGCATAACCCGAAAGAACCTACCATTATACTTACTAACTTCGTATTTAAATAACAAATACATTTCTGATATGGCTGTTTTTTTTTGTACCTACCTTCTGTATTCGCCCATTGTTAGGCACGTAACACGATTTATAAACGGGTACTGGCCTTTTTGGGCTGAAGTCCCACCGGGCCTTTTCCTTTATAGATTTTGGAAAAGCCTTCAACAATGTAAAAACAGGATTTCGATAAATCAATTAAGATTTGCAGAGCTAACATGGCGGTCTGATAACTCAGACGTCACACAATAGAACAGGGGTAAAGACTGCAGCGAGACTCTAGATTACGACACTGTTGATGCTAACATCAATGGATGATACCTGAGTAACCTGCTACTTTTTGATGATCGCGTTTCGATGGGAACCAGCAGTGTTGCTAGATCTAGGGATCTGTCCCTATACGTAGGAAAAAATTGTCAAAAGAGGGACGTAGGCGAGGTCCTTCAATAAAGGCTACAATGTAGGGATTTTCTCTAACTGCGAGAGTAAAAAATATAAAGAGAAAAATTTACTTATTTTGCATGAATTCTGAAATAATTTACTTTTGTAGATACAAAAGTAGCTTTGCAAACTTTCGAGAGAATAAACATCTATTTTAAAAAAATTCAAAAATATTTTAGACAACATTGCCAAAATTCAATAAATTTGCGTTTTATTTCTGACAAAATGAAATATACGATCTAACCAAAATTAATACAGAAAACTTTTGATCTCAAGTTGCAAATATAAAATGTTTCTAATCAGTGTATTTTAAAAAATACGCTTGTTACGTTTAGATTGCGCGCCGTTTATGTTTTCCAATGTCTGCAGCAACATGAACTTGGCTTTTGTTCCCGGCGTCTTTTTCCGTTTTTGATGCTGTGATGGCGAACAGTTTTAGCGTTTTTTGAATTGTCCCGTAGTTTTGCGGGTATGCAGTTTATGTTTGATGGAATTTGCCCTCGCTGATGTTGGCAGCAATTGCAACCCTGGCGATTTGCTGAGAAATTTCTTCTCACATCTATTCTGGCGGATTACAGCGCTTTGATGACCTATTTCTCTTTTCAAATTGATCTGGGGTAAGTCGATTGAAGCTTTTCGTGCCGTGATTTAAAACATGCGTGATTCTATTTTGGACTTTTCATTTTCTTTATAAGCGTAGCTCCATTTAATCGCTATTTTCGCATTGAGGGCGTCGACCTTGACTCTGTATGGGCTTTGAAAAGCACCTGCCTTTCCGACCTTCGTATGGGCTGTTTGGGGTTTACCTCACACGAATCTGTACCAGCTACGCGACCTTCCTAGTAGGCAGAAAAGGGCTTAACAAAAGAAATGTTAGAGTCGTACCTTTAGCTGTAGTACTGTTATACTGCGATTCACTTGTGTCCCTTCTATCGTAGAAAAACTACGGATTTTTAATCTGTTTGAAAGGGATATTGGCTAGATGAATAATGGGACCACTGGCAACCAGTATACGAGATAATGAGAAAGGACGACATACGAACTTGGAAGGTGTATGAATATAAGTCTAGACTAGGGAAAAAAATCGCAGTAGAGACGGCATCTAAAGATGCGTGGGTTCAGTAGATATAGACAAGAACAAATCGTAAAGGTTGGAGGGAACTTGAAGAGGCGTATGTCCATAAAACTTGGGACGCAATAATATAACGATGGATGAGACCGGGCTTAATAACTCGGATCCCGACTTAAACATAGTATGAAAGCCTGTAGTACTAGGAGGTTTTGTAGCTAAATATAATCCTACTACTTTCATACGGGATTATATCAGTTTTCCTTCCTGAGCTCCCTCCCTCCTTTTCTCTTCTTGGGAGGGGGGGGAGGTACTTCTTATTATGACAGAGGTAGTCGCCATTTTAATAACTGATGATGATGTAAGACAGCAAATGAAAGTGTTTCCTATGACATTTAAATTCTAGTCTTCCAGAAATTCCCTTGCTTCATTTTCCTCAATCTTACTGTATCGCGTTTGTATAAAAATACACAGGGATTTCAAGTGGTGATATTAACACTAGAACGCTACGGACCTCGAAAGTGAATGACGGAATGTGGGTTCTTGTGAAACCATAAGTGGCTACTTGAAAATTTGAGCTTGATCAGACCACCACACTTCTTCATCTTTATGTAACAGATTTATGTTGTACGTTGCTTATAATTTTCCCCGTTGTAACGACCGTATCGCGCTGAAAGTAAGTAATGTAGTTCCTCCCTGTGTAGTGTTCGTCTATTCGTATTCATCATAGAAATTTAACAAAGATGTAATTGTATTGCTGTTAAAGATTGAAGATTCGCGTTTCCACCTCGTCTCGATCTCACCATGAGAATTTAAGAATTCCCGAGCAATTTCCTTATTCAAGAAATTCAGGGCGATATCTAGACGTAAGCAGCTTTCGTCTAATTTTCTCCTAGCAACATAGCTCTAGTTACCATACGCCTACAACTATTTTAATTAAGAAGAGATTGTAAATTTGAAAGAGATTATCTGTTTGTTTTGTTTTTCCAAGGTGCTTTACAATTAAAACTTCGAGTCTTGCTTTTGCTTGATATTAGCAAGCTTTAAAATTGGCCGAAACACTCTTAAGCCGGAGAAACACAAAACGTCCATTATTACTTCAACAAAGCCGTGTTTGCTTGCCCTGGTTCTGAAAGTATACTTTCAGTGTGAGGGTTATTTTCTTCCAGGATAAGCATTTTCAATTATTGATCCCAAGCCCTTGATATCGTAACACTTTACAATTGTTTTTCTACTGCCATGGCAGAATTATTTTTTCATTAAACTCGAACGTTGTATCACACGCCAAGAAAACTAGCTAGTTGTTAAATTTCAACTTGGTTAATTATGCTTAAGAGCGGCCTTAAGTCACTCTACCAATATGATCTTCCCCAAACTAAGCAGGAATTATACACATCTATGGGGGTTAAAATCCAACTCCGTAGCTGCGTTCTGTGCGGATAACAAAAGCAAGCGTCTAATAATAGCAAAATAGCCTGCCAGAGCTGGCGGCTGCCAAATTCGAAAATTATTGTTATTAACTGGCCACTTGTTGTGTGTCGATTTCCTGCTGGCACAAACTGCGACTCAGAGTGAAATTAAACGGATTAGTTTGCTCAAAGGCGAATCTAATAACGAAAAACTGCCTTGGACTTGAATACTGAGGAGCTAATTAAAATTCTTTTGATTCAAAAGCAATTTGAAATGCAGATCGCGAGGTTTTTACATTTTTATTTGGTTATTTTAAAGATATTCTTAGGATTTGTGCATTAAGGTTTCTTTAATAATGCAGAAGCGTAAATAAAGAACATCTACAATGGAGACATTTCTTGTGCTATGGAAATGATTGGTTTGCGTGGATTACGTACTAAAACAATCGAAAAATGTGTGCGCATCGCAGGTGGTTACCTTCCAAGACGTGCGTAGGGCTCATCAGTGGGCCACTCAATAAAAATACGTAATTGAAATAAGAGTACTTTATACAAGAGTGGTTTGCTTGCAAGAATCTACACCACATATTTTTATTTCATGTCCACTCCTTTGCTACCTTGGTTGTTTCTACGGCTGTAGGCTGTAGTTTATTCCTTCCGACATACAACTGATTGATAATTTGAGGTCTTATATAACATACTCCGTTTTTTGTTCAATATAAATTTTCTAGTAGTCCTGCCATGCAACTACTATTCGCTTCGCCGAAAATGTTAAATACAGTTCTTAATTTCAACAGCTTTTGTCAATAAACTAAAACCTAATTTAGCACCACAATCGAAAGCATCTTCCAAATGAAATCTACAAACCAAGCGCAGATCCTGTCAGCATCGATTCTTGGGGCGAGATATGTCTTAGGGGCAGATTTATCGGACCGAGGCAGACGGATGCCCTTTGGTTTTTATCCGAGACGTTTTTCTGACTTTATCAAGCTTAGATTCGCCTTTCTGAAGTGTTTTTATTGCTGCCACACTGTGAGCCTGGCCACGTGGCGTGTTCCTTCATAAAAGGAGATCTAATAACGACGTACTTTTATGGCCAAAACGTGCCCTGCTGTATATTTATACCACGCTTTAAAGTGATGAGATTTTAGGAAAGATGCTGGAGGGAAAATTATTTTATTACGTAACATTGTGGTGTTACATACCTATGGTAGCAGGTAATGATGAAGCCCCAACCACTTATAACTGAGGGAATATATACACCCTGAAGGTTTTGAATACTAGATTTCCAGATTTTTCGTACTCAACAAGGGCGATATAAAACAATGTTGTACAACTTTAAACATTATTTACCACTTAAATTACTTTCTAGATAGTACGATGTACTACGAATAACCAACTTTAAATACAAAAACATTCCACCCCTTTCACTACTTTAAATAGTACGAGTCCTTACGGCCGTTGTCTCTGTCTTACGTGGTAATTCATATACGTGTTGTAAAAACCTTGCGTTAGTTGTTAGCTTATACCATTCAAATAATAGAGAATTTGCAGTGATAGTGATAGGAATTTCCTAACGTTTCCACTAGAGCATCTTTTTATTTGAAGGTTAATTCAAGAACGCCAGAGAGTTTCAGATATATTTAAGTTTTTATAATTGCTATTCCACACATCATGCACTGGAAATCTGGCCTTTAAACCAACACGCAACGACACTTAAACTTACTCGATTTGCAGACCGTTCTCCATCTGAACATCCATCAACCACCACAACCCTCACTACCCACTATCAAGGCGCTTCCTTGTCAACACACTTATGGCACAGCGATGCACTGGAATGCTCACATTCCTTGTGAATCGAAAGTTTGCAACGCAATCAATAGTGAATCACTAGCTGCCCGCACATACAGCCGACGTGTGGAAGCCCAGCAGCCAAGCGAATCAAATAAAAATAATCGGGCCCATAGAAAAATTACGTCACCTCCTGCTTAAAAAATTTGGCAAGCATCTGGCAGACGCGGGCCCTGACATTGCTCCTTCCTCGGCCGCGAACTGCAGGCGTTCCTGTGGAGGCAATTAGCACCTGATAAGGACGAGTAATGGCCCGTTGGTGATAATATTAATCAGTGGTACTCCTGTATTGCTTTTTTTCCAAAATACTGGTCGCTTCGACTTAAATTCGGTTACGTAACTGGCATTTGCATTAAAACGTAATAAAACCGAGAACGGGTCTTGAAGAAGTGTTTATATTCCGCTGTGTTATTATTAGCGTGGCATTACGAACAGGATAATTTCAAATATGTACGGGCAAAAACATGACAACCAATGCTATTGGCATTAACAAGTACACCAAGCGACCTATTATATCGAATCACGTCCATTAACCATCAATCTCTTCCTCATTCTTTTAAACAATAAATAAATCCGTCATGCTTAGAACAAGAAATACCGATAATTGAATGAATTCTACATGAGACGAAACGAAAAAAAATTAAAGATAGAGACTATTGCAAATGAAACCACAAGAAATATTCAATTAAAAAATAAATAATATAATATGAAACATAAAAGTTTTTTTGACAACGCGTTTTTGCATATCTCTCATTTAGAATCGACATCGAATTATAAAGAATGGAAAAATAATTCTAATAAGTAAGCTAGAAAATAGATTTGAGGCAGAGGAAAAAGTAAAGATATTCAAGGGAGGAAGCAACGATTGACAACAGACTGTAAAGGCACAACAAACTTGCAATAACTGCTCCATAAATGTCTAGATGAAGGTGGTCTATCATCAAATTGGAAGACATCCGTTGTTTATCATCCAATATCGGCACTGTTAGCGAACAAATTAATAGATACATACATTAGATCAATTCCAATCATCTCAACAGTCAGGTTTTAAAAAAGACTACAGATCTTTAGGTAATATTTAGGGTTTTCCAATAACGGCGTCAGAACTTTAAAAACTGATTGTAGTCATCTTATATTAGTTGAGCCTTCAATTTTTTTATAGGTTTGACAAATCATCGTAGAACGCTATACGACTTCAACAACATTTATTTGTTGACGAATTCATTTAACCAAAATAGGCATCATCGCTAAATATGACTTTTTTGCCAAATTCGGGATCGATTTCTAACTGTTCCAGAGTCCATCAGCGAACTGTCAACTCTGCAAATGATCATTCAGCTTCAGTTATTGGATGAATAAAATCTTGTAAGGATAAGACCTAAGCTTTTACGCAAAATTCGGCAAGTTGTGGTCTGACAGACCACAAACTTCACGTAGAGCGCCGAACGTTGCTCGAACAAAAAGATACATTTTGATAATAAATACGAACTGTTTCTATACAGTGTTAAAAGATTTAACGTTCCCTGATGATTTGTCAAAGTTGACTGGACACAACTATCAAAAAATGGAAAGCTTAACCAATATAAGATGACTACAATTATTGGTTTTTAAAGTTCTGACGCCGCTATTGGAAAACGCTATACATACTACACAATATCTGGCCCAGCTTGTATAGATTAACGAATCAATACAGCAAACTTTACTAGAAATATCGACCAAATAGAATAGACTACAGATATATCGAGATCATTAGTTGCTTCCAACAATGTTCAAAACGCACGCTCTGCAAAATATACTTAAAACGGATCACATAGATATAAATAACGATGAGTAACAGGAATCACATAGATATAAATAAAGATGAGTACTACGAGAGGGACCCATCAGAAGGTCCACAGGTAGCTGTACCGCTATAAACTATGGCGGATAAGATGACCTTCGTCATGGAAGAATAAGCAATTGACAGTTGGTAATGTTCCTCTACTGGATCACGTATTCAACTCATTTTATTAGCTATGCTTTTGGTACATCGGCGTCAAGCACAACTTCAACCAAGAACAGTACACTGCAGATTAATTTCATAATTGAAGAACAAACAATAAGAGTTGGTAGTGTCCCTAGTAAATCACGCAATCAAATTCAAACCACATCTACCACAAGGTCTATTCAAAATGTGTACTCCCAGTTGCTAGCTTTGCTTCTGGACGTGGGACTTAGACACAGCTTTAACAAAGAAGTGTGAGAAAGAAGGTAACGGTTAACTTCGTCATTGAAGAACAAGCAATTAACAGTTGACATGACTCTCTACTGGATCACGTATTCAAATCAGATCTACCACAAAATCTTATCAATATTGTGTACACCCAGTTGTTAGCTATGCTTCTGGAATATGATCTTAAGCACAGCTTCAACCAAAGAAGTGTGCAGGTTATCTTCATCATTAACGAAGAAGTAATAACAGTTGGTATGCGTCTCTACTGGATCACGTGTTCAAGTCACATCTACCGCAAATATTGTATACTCCCACTTGATAGCTACGCTTCTGGAACATGCATCTTAAACACAGCTCAATTACATAAGTGTGGAGAGTAAGGTGAGAGTTATTTTCATCGTTGAAGAACAAAAAACAATTGGTAATATGTCTCTACTGGATTACGTATTCAAATCACGTCTACCACAAAATATATCAAGATTATGTGCTTCCAATTGTTAGCTACGCTTTTGAAAAAGGCTCTTAAACAGAAGTTCAAGTATGGAAAATAAGGTACAGGCTATTTTCATCACTGAAGAACAAACAAAAACAGTTAGTAATGTGTCTCTACTAATGCGCGTGTTCAAATCACATCTACTACAAAGTCTAGCAAGATCGTGCACTCCCAGTTGTTAGCTATGCTTCTAGAACATGGGTCTTAGACACGGCTTCAATCAAATAAGTATGAAGAGTAATGTGGAGATTAACTTCATCGTGGAGAGACAAGAGTAACGGTAATGTGTCTCTACTGGATCGCATATTCAAATCACATCTACCACAAAATCTATCAAGATTGTGCACTACTAGTTGTTAGCTATGCTTGCGGAGCATCACAGATTCAAACAAATAAGTATGGAGAGTAAGGTGAAGGTTAACTTCATCATTGAAAAATAAGCTATAACAATAAATTGGTAATGTGTCTCTACTAGTTTCGGCATTCAAATCGCATCTATCATAAAGTTTACCAAGATGGTGTACTCCCAGTTGTTAGCTATGCGTGTGGAACATCACAGCTTCAACAAAATAAGTATGCAAAGTAAGGGGAAGGTTAACTTCATCATTGAAGAACAAGCAACCACAATTGGTAATGTGTTTCTACTAGCTCCGGCATTCAAATCACATCTATCAGAATGTCTACTGAAATGGTGTACCCCCAGCTGTTAGCTATGCTTCTAGAACATGGGTCTTAGACACGGCTTCAACCAAACAAGTATGGAGAGTAATGTGGAGATTAACTTCATCGTGAAAAGACAAGATGTGTCTCTACTGGATCACATATTCAAATCACATCTACCACAAAATCTATCAAGATTGTGTACTCCCAGTTGTTAGATACGATTGCGGAACATGGGCCCTAAACTTAGTTTCAACCAATTAAATGTGAAGAGTAAGGTGAAGGTTAATGTAAAGATTGAAGAACAAATAGTAACCAAAAAAGAGTGGTGTGTAAGGTGAAGATTAATTTCTTCACTGAATAACAAACAACAACAACAATGTGTTTCTACTACAGCACCTATTTAAATTACATCTAGCACAAAGTCTATCAAGACTATGTACTGCCAGTTGTTAGCTATGCTTGTGGAAAGTGGCTCTTAGACACCCCTTCAACTAAAGAAGTGTAGAAAATAAGGTGCCGGCTATCTTCATATTTGAATAACAAGCAATAACAGTTGGCAATGTGTCTTCGTTGGATCATGTATTCAAATTACACCTAGCAAAAAGTCTATCAAGATTGTGTATATCCAGTTGTTAGATATGCTTGCGGAATATGAGTTTTAAACTTAGTATCAACCAAATAAATGTGAAGAGTAACGTGAAAGTTAACATCAACATTGAAGAAGCAACAACAGTAACCAAAAAAGAGTGGTGTAAGGTGAAGGCTAATTTCATAATTAAATAACAAGCAATAACAGTTGGCAATGTGTTTTCGCTGGATCACGTATTCAAATTACATATAGCAAAAAGTCTATCAAGATTGTGTGCTCCCAGTTGCTAGCTATGCTTCTAGAACATGGGTCTTAGACATAGCTTCAATCAAATAAGTATGGAGAGTAATGTGAAGATTAAGTTTATCGTGGAAAGACAAAAATAACAGTTGGTAATATCTCTCTACTGTATCACGTATTCAAATAACATCTACCACAAAATCCATCAAGATTGTGTACTCCCAGTTGTTAGAAATGTCTTAAGTCTTGCATCACTAAATAACAAAAAACGACAGCAATAATGTGTTTCTACTGCATCACATATTTAAATCACAAATAGAACAAAGTATATCAAGACTGTATACTGCCAGTTGTTAGCTATGCTTCTGGAACGTAGGTCTTGAGCACCCCTTCAACTAAAGAAGTGTGGCAAATAAGATGCAAGCTATGCTTCTAGAACGTGTGTCTTAAACACCCCTTCCACAAAAGAAGTGTGACAAATAAGGTGCAGGCTATCTTCACAATTGAATAACAAGCAATAGCAGTTGGCAATGTGTCTTCGTTGGATCACGTATTTCAATTACACCTAGCAAAAAGTTTATCAAGATTGTGTACTCCCAGTTGTTAGCCATGCTTCCGGAACATAAGTCAAAAAAAGCTTCCACCATATAAGTGTGGAGATTAAGGTGAAAGTTAACATCAACATTGAAGAAGAAGTAATGAGTTATTCGCGCTCCTCTAATGGGTCACGTATTCAAACACATTTATCACAAAATCTATCAAGCTATTGTGCTCCCAGTTGTTAGCTATACCTGCGAAACATGAGTCTTACGCACCGCTTAAACGAAATAAATTAAGTGTGAAGAGTAATTTGAAAGTTAGCGTCAACATTGACGAACACGGAATGACAGATAGCTTAGTAATGTGTCTCTACTGATCACGTGTACAAATCACATCTACCACAAAGTCTATCAATATTGTGTACTCCCAGTTGTTAGCTAAGCTTGCGAAACATGAGTCTTAAATACAGCTTCAACCAAATAAATGTGGAGAGTAAGGTGAAAATTAACGTCAACATTAAAGGGAAAGCAATAACAGGTAGTAATGTGTGTCTACTGATTCACGTATGCAAATCACATCTACCACAAACTCTATCAAGATGTACTCCCAGTTGTTAGCTACGCTTGTGGAACATGAGTCTTAAATACAGCTTCAACCAAATAAATGTGGAGGGTAAGGTGAAAATTAACGTCAACATTGAAGGGAAAGCAATAACAGTTAGTAATGTGTGTCTACTGTTTCACGTATGCAAATCACATCTACCACAAACTCGATCAAGATTGTCTACTCCCAGTTGTTAGCTACGCTTGTGGAACATGAGTCTTAAATACAGCTTCAACCAAATAAATGTGGAGGGTAAGGTGAAAATTAACGTCAACATTGAAAGGAAAGCAATAACAGTTAGTAATGTGTGTCTACTGATTCACGTATGCAAATCACATCTACCACAAACTCGATCAAGATTGTCTACTCACAGTTGTTAGCTACGCTTGTGGAACATGAGTCTTAAATACAGCTTCAACCAAATAAATGTGGAGGGTAAGGTGAAAATTAACGTCAACATTGAAGGGAAAGCAATAACAGTTAGTAATGTGTGTCTACTGATTCACGTATGCAAATCACATCTACCACAAACTCGATCAAGATTGTCTACTCCCAGTTGTTAGCTACGCTTGTGGAACATGAGTCTTAAATACAGCTTCAACCAAATAAATGTGGAGGGTAAGGTGAAAATTAACGTCAACATTGAAGGGAAAGCAATAACAGTTAGTAATGTGTGTCTACTGATTCACGTATGCAAATCACATCTACCACAAACTCGATCAAGATTGTCTACTCCCAGTTGTTAGCTACGCTTGTGTAACATGAGTCTTAAATACAGCTTCAACCAAATAAATGTGGAGGGTAAGGTGAAAATTAACGTCAACATTGAAGGGAAAGCAATAACAGTTAGTAATGTGTGTCTACTGATTCACGTATGCAAATCACATCTACCACAAACTCGATCAAGATTGTCGACTCCCAGTTGTTAGCTACGCTTGTGGAACATGGGTTCTAAACACAGCTTCAACCAAGGAAGTGTAGTAAAGGTGAAGATGAACTTCATCATTAAATAAAAATAACAGTTGGTATATATGTCTCTACTAGATGACGTATTCAAATCACATCTACCTGTGCCACTATAAATATGCTGGTCTGGTTACATCTCTAAAACAACTGGTAGGAAATGGTCAGGAAGAAGCCTACATTCA
Organism: Agriotes lineatus; assembly: GCA_940337035.1. Taxonomy (NCBI): domain Eukaryota; kingdom Metazoa; phylum Arthropoda; class Insecta; order Coleoptera; family Elateridae; genus Agriotes; species Agriotes lineatus. The sequence goes on along the minus strand of OW679201.1, from coordinate 121,460,474 downwards.
GCAGTGAACAGACGATGGCTGCGTAGGTGGCACACATCAAACCATACCCTTAAGACCTGCCCATTAAGTTAATTAAAGAGATCTTTGTTTCAGGAAGCAATTAGAGTTCTAATCGCTTCAATGTAGCCACTCCATTGAATGGTACTGGAGATGTCCTGTCTGCGACCTAATTGCTGGCTTGAAGTCATTACAACAAGTTACTGCTCGAGGTGGAGCCAACCGTCCTGATCTTCTCCTAAACACTATTATGCAGAAACCGACTTTATGTTCCGACACCACGTTGATGTTTCCTTCTGCGCAGTCATAAATTCATTTTCAAATTGAAATCTCGTATGAAATATGCCAGTCTAATAAAAGTTTGGCAATCGCTTCCCTCGAGATCAAATCCAATACGCAAAGGGCGAAATACCCTTTGGCGGGCGTAATTGCGAATTTGCTGGAAGAGCAGCCGCGCAGGAAACAGTTGTAGATTTGCAATTTCCGCCAACATAAATATCCAGCCGGTATCGATGTAAACGTTTGCGGCCGCAGCGGAACGCAGCCGAATGGCAGAATATCGTGCACAGCTAATAGCCGCAGGATCGAATAGTTTCGTGGCAATCGAAGCCTCGGATCGCATGATGAATACGCATATTCGTAGAGATAAAGGAAATTGTAATTCAAGCACCGGCCTCGGAGCTATTGGAGATACGAGCAAATCTTAAAATTATTACAGTGTTTCTCCAAACGGCACAAAGGTAAGTCTGCATGCAATATTTAAAAAACATAGCAGATGGGGGTATAGAAAATAATGACAGAAGACAGAGAAGAATCAAGACAACTTAAAAACCTACATTCATTTATACCCGTCCCTTCACAAAAAGAAACTACGCAAGAGATGTGTATCAACATGTGAATACACGATAAGAGATTTCCTGCTTTGTGGAGAAAAAAGAGATGTATTTGCAATGACAATTCAATATAACAGAATCTATAAAACAGCAATTTATGGAATGTTTTGACTCAATTTCTTCAATATTTTTAAGTCAGAAACTTTTTAGGTGGCCAAAGAATCAAACGTTAACTAAATTTACTCAAAGGAACAATGTTCATTCTCATTTGACAATCATAACATCATTTCCTTGCGATCTACTTCCTTCAACTGGAGGAAAGATTAAAATTAACTTCTACTGTCAATTCATTTCAGAAAAAGTCGTTTGTGAAGGTTGTTAATAAAAAAATATAACAACAAAGTGACCGAAAGAGCACAATACGATATTTCATCAACGTCCAGGACAGGAGTGTGCACGTGAACAGAGGACAAGAGTCAAGGTACATTGCAATGGTATGGCAACTGTCAAGTATTCAACTGAATGAACATCTGATAAGTTTTTGGTTTTCTTCATTTCTTCATTTCTTACATGGAGCAGCATCATAGTTGAGACTTAACTGAGATTCTAAACGCGGTACTAGAAAAGGCTCCTTCAGCAATTCAATCCGTGGTAGAAGAGGTGCATATTTGAAGAAGATTCTGAAATGTACAACTCTACAGTACTGCAGGGTGTAATTAGGAAAAAGCCTAAAATGTAGAGGGTGGGTTGTTAAATGTGTTCGACATGACAACCTCTAGCATAAAAGTAGGAGAGGCATAAGAATAAAATAAAAGGCGCAGAAAAAAGGAAAGTAAAGGATTAAGGGTTTGTAATGTTATGGATTTTGCAATGTTACCGAAATACTTGATGGCATTAGTTGTTTATGATCTCAGCGAATCTTTATTATGAACTAGGCTCGTTTTCCGCGTAGTTTGATTGTTTGTGAAGCCGCACTCTTTGCAAATGGATCTTCAGTGTTCAATAACTGTTAACCTTTTCTCCCTTTCTTTGAAATTGATAGTATTCTATTCCTGTATTCGTCTTCTAGTATCCGTTTCATACGGACTTAGGTATCAATCTTTTAGCATCACTCACGTTGTTGCTCATTTTTTATTGTTGGATTAGTGCCCAATCCGATACCGCTGATAGTACTATCGTGTCTGGGTCTAGTGGACATCTGGCGGGATGGCCACAAACCTTGACCTGATAATCACCTAGCTTATCAGTGATTCAAGAAAGCGCAACTAAATAGCCTGGGACGCTCATGTCCCGCAAATGCCTTGTGATTTCGGTGTTCTTCGAGGGCGGCAACCGTACATGCAAATCACACTGACATGAGTTGTAGCTCATTGGTCTAGTTAGTATTCGATTAATAGGCACTAGGTGCGGTAAACATCCGTATTCCAGAATTTTACACGTAAATCATCGGCGGTGTACCAGAAGAGAACGGATGACACACAAATGTCTCCCTCACTCATACTGTTGATGCATATCCACATATTGTTATACCTTCTCTCAATTCTTTCCAGCCCATATCCCCTCCTGATTTCCTTTGGCTATATTTTAATTTAGCATATATTCTTCAAAATTAATGCAGTCTATTTCCAGTTTTACTTCATAACAGACCAACATATGCGAATACTTCTACTATCAGAAATATTGACTTGATGGAACTTATATCTATCATAATACAAGCTTCAACTCTTACTTATCTTCAAACATTCCTCAAACTAACCAACTACTATAAAAAACCATGATCATTGAAGGAAATTAACATAACATCGCGCTGCCTCTAATATTACACAGCATCAGGACCTAGTCGATGCGAAATTAACAGAATTCAACACGGCTTCGAAGCCGAGCACAAAGCGGAGCACATTCAAATATCATAGGAAGTTGCAAGGCGATTACTATCCGCATCCACGCTACATACTAATTAGGTTCGGCATAAATTATGAACATTAACCACGCTGTAAACTGTGGAGCGTGTGCAAGCCTGAAATTAAACGGCGAACTCTTGCGAAACAAGCGTGGAGATAACCGTGGACGTTTCTTAACAAAAGTATGTGCAAATATTTGTACTCGTGATTAATTAGTGCACATCTCGAACACCTTTACCGCAATCACACACGCTGATATTTGGGGCCTACGCAAAAGGCTGTGTAGTTGTGCAAGCTAAAAATATAAACGCATAACGGAATAGACTAACACAATAATAACAGACCTGGGAGGCACGAATTCCTCCGCGGTCAAACTCGGGGATTAGTCATCGATTACACCTTGCTTTCTATTATGCAGCCATACGATTACTTCCCTACTACTTGCTATTAATAGGTGTATGTAGCCGAAACCTGAAAAAGTAACAGGTGACAGGTTCTAAAGTCATACTGCAAGCAATTTTTTCATCGGAAGTTTAAGCTATAAGGTAATAATTGTGTAATGTAATAAAAGGGCTACTAATTAAAAAAAACTTTCAAAGACTTTCTGGAGTTCGGAATGAAGACACTTGTAAGACGGTAGAACAGTTTATTATTATGCGAGATAGTGCTGATCGTACTCGCCGAAAATTGGGCTCTAACTGATTCGAGTTTATTTACAGCACTATTACTTATAGCCAAAGGGGCGAATATCCCTTTCCAGAATCGCAGTTCCGTTACGGCAGGGTGAATCGTGAAAATACCGTTATGGATCCAGTTAAACATCACATCAAGGAATTTTGCCAGTCCTCGCAACCCTTTGTCCAGGGTGGTCGGTGAACTGCGAATTCTACGAAAAGAAAATTCTGTTGCTGTGATTTCCACACCAATGTTTGCGCTACTTAGTTCATTTTCAATGTAGATTGAGGAAAGCAGTGGAGATGGCACAGAGGTAAGAACCTGTGGTTCTAGACTAGAATATGTAGGACATTCGATCCCCACTGACTCCAACGGACACAAACATCTTGTGTCAGTTTCACTGGCTTTGGCAACTGTGGGGTCTTAATGCCTAATCCTTCGTCAAGAGCAGTGGCCGATGCCCCTGAAATGAGGATGTCACAACTAAGCCGGACAAGATGCACAACACCAAAAATTCAGTGCATGAAAAACAACCAACACAAAGTATAAGAAGAAATGTGTGATCCGCAGACTTCGGCCCTCTTAGAAACTATATTACCTATATCAAAAGATATAGTTTCTCAAGAGTATGAGGTATAATGAGAAAAACTTCATCAAGTAGAGCAAGAATATCAACTACTATATGGATTTCAACAGAAGCACGATATTACAATTTCACTAAACAGCAAGAAAACACATATTAAGGAAGAAAACTTGCATAAATTATCACCTGGTAGAGCAGATCGCCAGATTTTAGCCATCTTAAAAACGATATTACCTACACCTATCGAAAAGACATAGATATAAAAAGATATAGTTTCTTGAGAGTACGAGGCATGCCGAGAATGAGATCATTTCAACTATATTATCTAATCATCGCATCGATGGTAAAAAACACTAATTCTAATTCGCAACAGCAACAGAAGTAGTAACAACAACCACATGGATTATTAGGTAAAACTAGATCATTTTAACGACGTTGCAAACAACTTTACATCATCAACCACAATATAAGAGTCAAGATACGCACATTCGACAGAATTTGTAGCAAAACAATAATTTCCACAACTAGAAAAGAGGAAAAAACAACATCAGTTTACAAAACACTCGCAAGAGGATGGCCAAGATTTTGGGAGCAAGTCGAAGTCTGTATTACTGCACTAATTCCCCTTACCTCCACTTGTTTGGTGCTTAACTCACGTCGCGTTAGTAGCAGCATACGGTCCTGCTTCTAGAGCCAGTAATATTGAAAGGAGAGACAAATTAACCCTGTTGTTATGGTGTACACACATGTTTTACATTACACAGGAATGTTTGTACTAAGTACACACAAATCTTAAACTGCAGGTAACCTAAATTCGTACATTTGTACAAAAATATTGTTATAAAATCTTTTAATTCCAACTGCATTACTACCTCTAGGAACGGTAGTTCAAAGTGGTCGACGTACACAATAATACTGGCTCTCGGAGCGGAATCGTGTGCTGCTATTAACGTCTTAATTCACGCATAAATGTAACTGCACATGGCTAGAGTTCAAGTAAATAAATACAATGGAACAATGAAAACGTTATACTGAGCATGCAATTCTACAGATGAAATTATTTGTCGAAGCTAGCCAATTATTAAATTATTATTGCAGGGGCAAAATGCCATAACGGTGACGTCAAGATATTGCATGTTGTGAGTATATAATCTTAATTAGGCTGGTCGCAATTTAGCCGACGTATTAGAAAGCGCTTAGCCTTCCCTTATGGGGAAGAGCTCAAAATGCCTGTTCGCTAGCTAAATATTTGCGTATGTACATGAATAGAACACATAGGAATAGCATCAGTTTCAATGTTAAATTCGAAGAGTTATAATTATTCTAGCAGCGAGGGCCAAGTGAATGTTTGACATGCGAAATTTATATAGAAGAAAACATAATTAGCAAGTATAGAAATAAAGGCAAAACGAGTTTGCAGTTTGAAGCGACGAGGGTTGGGAGCGCCCAGCTCCAATAGGTTTTTACCTGGTACGATTGAAAACCGACTATCACGTGCCTGGGGCGAAACTGGATAACGCAGAAGGTCGCATGGGCGACAGAAAATCTGAAACTGACCTGAGGTAGTTCTGCCCCACGAAGAAGGTAATACGGTGGCGTCATAGGATGGCAGCGTATTCAAGTTTTTAGCTAATGCGAGAATCGAGTCCTAATACAATATCGATCGTTGCAGTCCTGCGGGTCTTAGCAATTTGGAGGTAGTGAATATTCGGGGAGGCTCCACGGCTAAAACGATCACTTCCACCACTAGCGCGTACAACGCACTATGTAGTCGGGACTGTTTGCGCGTTTTCTGCCTTCTCTGCTTCAGCCAAAACGACAATAACAACCTCCTCTTAGGAGGTAACCGGCCACAGCTCGGCGCCAACGTCCTAGGTGGTATTCGGCACTGAAGACCAAAAGGCGTTAGGCTAAGTTGTAGTTTTCAGAATAAGTTAATTCCAAAGCATACCTCGACTCTCGACTTCAAGAAAGACGCTAAACACTGTAATTGCCAAAGTTTAGTTCTAATCACAAAATTAATTTAGTGCTGCCTTACTGAATCAATGAATCAATCAGTGGAGATACGAGTGCATTTTAAAGGAAACCGTGCATCAAGGCTATCTTCATACAGCAAACTGGAAGGAATCAAACTCCCACTATTCCCAGTTCGTCGCGGGCACCATTAGCCAACTCCAGTTTTATTAATTAATACCCGGCGCACACAACACTTAAGTTCCTCTTTCAGGGCTTCCATTATCTCGTCGGAAGGCAACCATCTCGTCAGAACAAAGAGGCTTTAATTAAAAGAGGAGCGTGCTCAAAGTGCGTTCGATGGGGCAACAAATACCATTCAGAAGCTTATTTATATGCAGATTATAACTTCTACTAGTCTCGTTTGTACATAGCGCCATCCTAAACTCGCTTCTTTCCATTTAGTTGTTCTAACAACGTGACTCCGACAGTGATTTTTTGTTGTTTTATACTTGATCCAGTTTGTCGACGATGCCTTGCCTTTATGAATGAATGCGAATTGTATCAGTTTTCTTTGTACTGTCGCCTGGTTCTGCTTTGGCTTTGACGTAACGTTAAATTGGAATTGAATACAAAAATATTCCACATGCCAGAATAGGAAAAGGTAAAATTGTATTTCAGCGATCAATTTATCCGAAACGCTGCTCCGTTGAAAAATTAACCTTGTCAAAACACCATTACGAAAGTTGCAGTAGCAGAACAATCCGACGCACGTTGCCTATGAAGCCGCTGTAATAATAAACATGCCAATTCGCACTGCCAATCTAAAAGACATAATTAACGTCTGTTTTGACAAGGTACCACAATGTGCGGCTGCTCTGCATATCTAAATATTAACTTGGCCAAATGGCATTGTTATAAATTGCGGTCATTGGTCATTGTATTGGCCACTGAAGCTGACATTTGCACGTTCAATGACAAACAAGCAGCCACACCACAGTTCTGCATATAAATTCTGTATATAAATTTCTAATTGTTGCTCGTCAGACGACAGGTTTATTCAAAACACGCAACAGCGAGCCGGCAATTATAAAAATTAGAACGAGTGGTTTCTGCTCGTCATTTAATAAAATGTGGTTGCCTTGAAAAAGCAATTGTTTTGTCCCACAGTGACGTGGTTTGGATTCCATTTCTATTAATCATTATGAAATTAATAAAAATTTGCGAGAACAATAAGGTCAGGGGCAAAGTTTGCTCAAATAAAGCCGACAGATGACACTGTAAACAAGGCACAGTTTACATAATTGCAAACTAGGTGGCGCCATGTTAGAAATCAATTGTATATGCAACACCGCAAGGTGCTTTGACACGGCCTAAATTTTATTTTCAGTTAATTATTTTGAAGGTGATAAAGATATGTTGAGAACACTGTTCCCAGACAAACTAAAGTTTATACAGCTGCAACACTGTTGAACACAATTGAAGCGCACTGCTCGTGAACACTGTAAAGGCTGTAGACGGAGCTTCTAGTAAAGCACAGTTTACAGGTTTACACAGCTACAGCATTGTGAAAAACAGTTTCAAAGTTGCGTCCACCTGAGAACATTAGTTCCGTTTCGGTTCTAATGTAGTTTAGCACATCTTACATAGCCACAAAAAAGGCAACGCCAAGTTTCAAAGCTTCCCTTAGCCATTACTCACTAATTAATTTTTTTTTTTGTTAAAATATTCATTCCGAAAATGATAAAAATTAATGAAGAGCATTGCTCGTGAGATAACTACGATTCGCCGAAATAAAGAAGCTAGATGGAGCTTCAAGTAAGGTACAGTTTAGGCAGCTACAATACTGCAACAACCAGTTTCAAAGTGTCGCCAGCGAGAGAGAAGTTCTTCTGCTTTTTTTTAATGTAGTTTAGTTCTATTTCCATTGAGCATCTTAGCATAAAAGAGGCAAACAGTTCGCTAAAATAAGGTCGTAGATGTAAGCTCAAACAAAGCACATTTTACATAGCCACAAAAAAGGCAACGCCAAGTTTCAAAGCCTCCCTTAACCATTGCTCACGAAGTAATTTTTATTTTTCTTTAAATATTCACTCCGAAAATGATAAAAATTAATGAACAGCATTGCTCGTGAACCAACTACGATTCGCCGAAATAAGAAGCTAGATGGAGCTTCAAGTAAGGTACAGTTGAGGCAGCTACAATACTGCAACAACCAGTTTCAAAGTGTCGCCAGCGAGAGAGAAGTTCTTCTGCTTTTTTTTAATGTAGTTTAGTTCTATTTCAATTGAGCATCTTAGCATAAAAGAGGCAAACAGTTCGCTAAAATAAGGTCGTAGATGTAAGCTCAAACAAAGCACATTTTACATAGCCACAAAAAAGGCAACGCCAAGTTTCAAAGCCTCCCTTAACCATTGCTCACGAAGTAATTTTTCTTTTTCTTTAAATATTCACTCCGAAAATGATAAAAATTAATGAACAGCATTGCTCGTGAACCAACTACGATTCGCCGAAATAAGAAGCTAGATGGAGCTTCAAGTAAGTTACAGTTTAGGCAGCTACAATACTGCAACAACCAGTTTCAAAGTCCCGCCAGCGTGACCCGTTATTCTGTTTTGGTTTTAATGTAGTTCAACTCAATTGTTATTGATCATCTTTAAATTTGGGGAAAAACAATTAGCTAGAGTGAGATGATAGGTAGCGGTTCAAACAAAGCACACTTTACATACCCACAAAAAAGGCAACGCCAAGTTTCAAAGCTTCCCTTAGCCATTACTCACTAATTAATTTTTGTTTTTGTTAAAATATTCATTCCGAAAATGATAAAAATTAATGAAGAGCATTGCTCGTGAGCTAACTACGATTCGCCGAAATAAAGAAGCTAGATGGAGCTTCAAGTAAGGTACAGTTTAGGCAGCTACAATACTGCAACAACCAGTTTCAAAGTGTCGCCAGCGAGAGAGAAGTTCTTCTGCTTTTTTTTAATGTAGTTTAGTTCTATTTCCATTGAGCATCTTAGCATAAAAGAGGCAAACAGTTCGCTAAAATAAGGTCGTAGATGTAAGCTCAAACAAAGCACATTTTACATAGCCACAAAAAAGGCAACGCCAAGTTTCAAAGCCTCCCTTAACCATTGCTCACGAAGTAATTTTTATTTTTCTTTAAATATTCACTCCGAAAATGATAAAAATTAATGAACAGCATTGCTCGTGAACCAACTACGATTCGCCGAAATAAGAAGCTAGATGGAGCTTCAAGTAAGGTACAGTTTAGGCAGCTACAATACTGCAACAACCAGTTTCAAAGTGTCGCCAGCGAGAGAGAAGTTCTGCTTTTTTTTAATGTAGTTTAGTTCTATTTCCATTGAGCATCTTAGCATAAAAGAGGCAAACAGTTCGCTAAAATAAGGTCGTAGATGTAAGCTCAAACAAAGCACATTTTACATAGCCACAAAAAAGGCAACGCCAAGTTTCAAAGCCTCCCTTAACCATTGCTCACGAAGTAATTTTTATTTTTCTTTAAATATTCACTCCGAAAATGATAAAAATTAATGAACAGCATTGCTCGTGAACCAACTACGATTCGCCGAAATAAGAAGCTAGATGGAGCTTCAAGTAAGTTACAGTTTAGGCAGCTACAATACTGCAACAACCAGTTTCAAAGTCCCGCCAGCGTGACCCGTTATTCTGTTTTGGTTTTAATGTAGTTCAACTCAATTGTTATTGATCATCTTTAAATTTGGGGAAAAACAATTAGCTAGAGTGAGATGATAGGTAGCGGTTCAAACAAAGCACACTTTACATACCCACAAAAAGAAAACGCCAAGTTTCAAAGCTTCCCTTAACAATTGCTCAGGATCTAATTTTTATTTTTGTTTAAATCTTTACTCCGAAAATGATAAAAATTAATGACGAGCACTGGTCGTCAACCAACTACGATTCGCCGAAATAAAGACTGTAGATGGAACTGCAACTAAGGTACAGTTTACACAGCTACTGTTGCAGTAGCAACAACCTGTTTGAAAGTGTCGCCAGCGTGAGACCAGTTGTTCTGTTTCTGTTTTAATGTAGTTTAGCTCCAGTTTCATTGACCATTGTAGAATTTGAGAGAAAAGCAGTTCATTAAAATAAGAAAGCAGATTGCGGCTCAAACAAACCACACTGTACGTAGCCCTAAACAAGGCAACACCAAGTTTGAAAACATCCCTTAGTCATTGCGCACGGACTAATTTTTATTTTCGTTTAATAATTCATAAGAGGAAATGATAAAAATTACCGAAGAGAGTTGTTCGTGCACAAACTACGATTCGCCGAAATAAAGACTGTAGATAAAGCTTCAAATAAAGAACAGTTTACACAGCTACAATACTGTGATATGCAGTTTAAGTGTCATCAGCGTGAGACCAGTTGTTTTAATGTTTTAATGTAGTTTAGCTCTTACTTTTGTTGTTCATCGTAGAATTTGGGAGAAAAACCGTTGGCTAAAATGAAACTATAGGTGACGGCTCAAACAAGGCACATTTAATATTGCCACGAACGATGTAACCCCAAGTTGGAAAGTTTACTAAATCATTGCTCACAGACTAATTTTTATTTTCATTCCAAAAATTATAAAAATAGGATAATGTACACTGCTCGTGAATTCACTACGATTCGTCAAAATGAAGACTAGATGGAGCTTGAAGTAAAGCCTAATTTACACATGTACAATACTGAGACCAACAATTTAAAAGCATCGCCACCGTGTTACTAGTTTAGCTATATTTTCATTAATCAAATTTGGGAGAAAAACAATGCACTAAAATAAAACAGCAGGTTGCTGCTCTGATAGAGCACACTTTACACAGTCACAAACGAGGTAACACGGAGTTTGAAAATCTACTTAATCATTGCTCATGAACTAATTTTTATTTTCGTGTAATTACTCCCGAAATGATAAAAGTAAATGAACGGCACTGTTCGTAAATAGTCTACGATTCGCCGGAATAAAGACTGTCGATGGAACATGAAGTAAAGCACCGTTTATACAGCTACAGCACCGTGACAATCAGTTTGAAAATGTCATCAGCGTGAAACCAGGGGTTCTGTTTCAATGTAGTTTAACTCTATTTGAATTAATCATCGTAAGCAGTCAGAGAAAAACATTTGGCTAAAATGAGACGGTAGATGACGATTAAAACAAAGCACGCTTTACATAGCCAAAACAAGGTAGCTCCAAGATTGAAAATGTCCCTTTATCATTGAGCCGGACTAATGTTTATTTTCGTTTAAATAATCACCACAGAAATTATCAAAATTAATGAGGAGCAGTACTCGTGAATAAAAAGCCATTTTCGGCAATACAGACTGCAGATAGAGCTTCCAGTAAAAGACAGTTGACACAGCTACAACACTGTGACAAGCAATTTCAAAGAGCCACCAGCGTGAAACCAGTTCTGTTTCTATTTCAATGTAGTTTAATGTAGTTCATTGATCACCGTACAATATGAAAGAAAATAAGTTCGCTAGAATGAAACGGTAGATGCAGGCTCGAATAAAGCACATTTCATATAGCCACAAAAAAGGCAACAACAAATTTCAAAGCTTCCCGTAACTATTGCTCGCAGACTAATTTTTATTTTTGTTTAAATCATCACTTTCAAAATTATAAAAATTAATGAATAGCACTGTTCGTAACCAACTACGATTCGCCGAAATAAAGACGGTAGATAGAGCTTCAACTAAAGTACAGTTTACAGAGCTACAATACTGCAACAAGCTGTTTGAAAATATTGCCTGCGTGAGGCCAGTTATTCTGTTTCTGTATTAATCTAGTTTAGCTCCATTTTCAATGTTCATCGTAGAATTTGAGAGGAAAAACAGCTGGCTAAAGTGAGACGATAGGTGACGGCTCCAACAAAGCGCACTTAATATTGCCACGAATGAAGTAACGCCAAGTTTGAAAGTTTACTTAATCATTGCTCACGGACTAATTTTTATTTTCGTTAAATCATTCGAGAAATGATAAAAATAAATGTAAATCACTGCTCGTGGATAAACTACGATTCGCCGAAATAAGGACTGCAGATCTAGCTTCAAGTAAAACACAATTTACACAGCTACAACACTGTGATAACCAGTTTGAAAGTATCATCAGCGTGAGACCAGTTGTTTTGTTTCCGTTTCAATGTAATTTAGATGTACTTCCATTGATCATCCTAGAATGTGAGAGAAAAACAGTTCACTAAAAATCAAACTGTAAGGCCCCGTTTGAAGCCCAGTTTACACAGCTACAATACTGTGACAGCGTGTTTCTGTTTTAATGTAGTTTAAAGAGCGACATATAAAGTACGGCCAAGTTTTGTCCCATTATGACCGTCGACATGTTTCACCGTGGTTTTATTCAATCTTTATACGACGCGTCTAACACCGTTTCCATTTACTACAGCATGTAGTATAGTTAAGGCTGCCAACCGTCCCGCATTGCGCGGGACAGTCCCGCAATAGCAGTACCGGTCCCGCATTTAAACAATGCATTGAAATCGTCCCGTAAAATGTCAAATGCGTCCCGCTAGTCCCGCATTCCTGGGTATATTCTTATATACATTCGTAATATATTGCTGCGAAAATTGTTATGTTTTATTTTGCATTTGACATTTGACAGATTGTAAAAGGTCATTTACCATATAACATATTCGTATGATTTTAGGCACCCATCAAATGGGGGCTGTAGTTCATGTAGCCTCTCGCTTGTACAGTATCTCCTGTGTATACGAGGGATCAATCCATCCATGGAGCAGGTTTTTTTCTCTAATAAATGCTATGTTGACGTCGTAAAAACAGCTTTAAATGTAGAAACAGTGCGTGCAATGTTAATTGTAAAATTTAATACTTGAAGAACATTAAAGAAAAACCCAAAACTAGCTGTATCATAACAGCAATAAATATGATTTTAAAAGTAATAGGAGAGGACAATAATAGTTATCTATATGTATATGTTACCGGAAATTTATCTAATCCGTCATTATACAGTGAAAATTCATGAACTGCGAACACGAGTAAATCAAGGCGAATTTACGATTGCCTAAAAATACGCCAAGACCGATGGACAGTCGGTCTAAGGTACTCTGATATTAATCCACGGGTCGTCTGCGTTGATTGTTTACGTAATTGTTCAACGCAGACGCCTAGTGTAATTTTTTTAAATTAATTATTATATCACAGATCGAATGCATGAGTACTGTTATTCTGTGATTAATTCAGGTGATAAATTCAGAGTTGAAAAACAGGATTTTTAGAGATTAACAGTACAGTAAAAGAAGGTAGTTCTTAAAGTAAAACGCATTCTGAAGAAAGAAATAATTTCTACGGAACAAACTAACTCAGTAAAAAAAGATGCAAACAAAAATAAAACTATTTTTATTTCAAGGAACAAAATTCAAGAAGTTTAAATTAGCTCGTGTTCAAAGAGCCTGCCTTCTTGCGCTAAACAATAACCTAAGTGATCACAGAAACTTCTCCGCACATTATCCAACGAATTAGTGGCAGTACTCTAAACTACCCCTTTAATTTTTAAACGCAGTTCTTCAAATCGTTAGTTGTAGTGAAAACGACTTTTCAGAGGAAGTTTTAAGCATTTCTGTCACAGTTTAACAAAATTCCATACTTCTGAAATGGCCAACGGGAAGAATATCGCATCTAAATCTACTAGTTCTGCAATTTGTTTAAATAAATAATCTGGATAGTGATTAGCGGTAATACAAACCTCTTTTAAATTCCTGTCTTCATTGGGAATATTAGGCCTTTTGTGCTTTTGGGGAGAAACACATCCAAAGTTTCCAAATTTGAAATAACTCCATGTAACGTTGATAACGATAAAGAACACCTATTTTCACATGTTGTGAAAGAATTTTGAATTTTCACGGACCGTTGGACCCTGATAATACCATTTTACAATTTGCACTGATCCGTTGCTTCGTAGTTATCGATTTTAAGATAGAAATGACAGCAGATATTATCTTCGCGAACTGTCAAAGTTAAATTCTCGGCATTTGTAAATTCGACATATCGTCTGCCGTGTTCGTAGTAAGAAAAATCTCCCTGTATAGAATTCCTAGGAAATGTATATAATGCCTAAAATCGCCAGGAAATGTATGAAATACATTTTATTATACACCTTTCCTAGGAATTGTGTACATTTCCTAAACTGGAATCGGAAATGTGTTAAATTCGGGATGTCATGTCGGTAGGTTAGGTTAGGGTAGGTTAGGTTAGGTTAGGTTAGGTTAGTAGCACTAAAAAATTGTCACACTGCTAAGGAAAACCTCAGTTCCTCTGTGTTTTATTTTTCATTCATTCACAAATTCTACAGTATAATGTAGATTTTCATATATTTCCTAGTACGATTTAGGAATTTCATACAATGCCTAGGAAATACATACATTTCCTAGGAAATATATGTATTAAAAAACCTTTTTCTACGGTCACCTTTAAAACTGACTATTAAGCGCTCACTGTCAATGCGAAAAGTTAGCGATTCACACATTTTTTCCCTAGTAACCATTTTAGCATCGCAACCACGTAAACAATGTCTTAATGAAATAATCGCGTCACTTCATTTTACTTTACGCATCGCCATGGCTAACCTGATTATTAATTTAATTCGTCATTTTTCTGGAACTGGCTAAAATTATTGACAATTGCATCACGGTGCGTCCATCATCACGCAACAGATTTATTGAGTTTGTGAGTTTTTGTGAAGGCGAAGATGGAATCTGAAGGTAATTGCACCCCGCCAGAAGTATTTGAAGCGACCCAGACAGCAACCAACGAGTGTTGTTGCCGGCAAAATCGCGCGGCCTTTATGAACGGCGGTACAACGACTTCATCAAATGGTGTGTATCGAAATTTCAATTATTTAACAATTTTGTTATTTATTTAGAACCGTAGAAAAAATTTTGTATGTATTTCGAGTGTAAAGAGTCATTTTGGTATTCGGTTGCTTTTTCGCGCCTCGCTACCGCTCGGCACGAAACGCGCATCCTCATACCAAAATGGCTCTCTTTACACACTAAATACATAAATATCTATTGACAAATTATTTTACACATTTCCTAAATTGACTCGGCATCATATACATTTCCTAGGAATTGTATAGAATTCCTAGGTTTCATACATTTCCTGTAACATATATATAAAAATCTGGTGTGATACACGCACACAACTTCCTTTTACAGTGATTTTATAATTAGCCAAAAATTTGATTTAAAATGTTTTAAGCATTTGTCAAAAATTTTCAAAAATTACAAATTCTGCAAAAACGGTACAAAATAGAGCGTTAGTTGAAGAGACAAATTTTCTCTAGAATTTTAAGCTGAATTCAAAAATTTAATAATATACCGGGTGTTCTATTTAAAATAAGAGTTAATTAAAAAAATAAACAAAAAAACAAAAGAAACCCATTTTAGAAGTATTCAACTGGAAAATCACCTATCTCACATCAATACACATTAAAAATGTAATAAAAATGTAAAGTTTAAAAAAAATCGTTAGAGCCGTTTATGAAAAAATCGAAAAAAACTGAAAAATTACAAGAGTAAACACCTACTTCCGGTTAAGCAATTTTCTCCAAAAGCTTGCTGTCGCATCTAGATAGTACACAAAACTTATATATGAAGTTTCAATGCCATACCTCTTTTCGTTTTTGAGATATTCTGTTCACAGACAGACAGACACACACACACACAGACAGACAGACAGACAGACAGACAGACAGACCAATGAAAAAAAATATGTTTTTTGGGATCAGAGGACTCTAAAACGTGAAGATCCGTTGAAAACTCAATTTCGAATTTTTGGGGTGAATCCAATACTTCCTTTATAGTAAAAGGAAGTAAAAATGAATCCCTATTTCCCTTGGTCACGCCATAACTTGAGAACGACTTTACCGATTTCATTCATTTTTTTTTAAGTTTTCTAATACTTTGTAGAAGGTTCTTACGGAAAGAAAATTTAAGAAATTGCTCAGAAAATTGGAAAATTTCAGAAAACTTAACGACTATTTAACCTTCGCGAGTTTGACAGTTCGGGAGGGAACGAGGCGGGGACGGGGACAGGAAAAGGGGCGGGGATTGGATGGGATGACAGGAAATAATTAGTCATTATTTAATACACAAATTACGAACCTCGCGCGTACGAAGTCGCGGGTAACAGCTAGTTTACTATTCAAGTGGGATTATCACACATATATAGTACAACATTTTATCTACAACTGCCCAAAATTGAGAAAAGTGCATTAAGAAAAATGTCAGATCTGTCATTTTCAAAAATATTTTAGTAGGCAAATGTCATTACCTACGTCAGTCATTTGACACTATTTCCGTTACGGAATGAAGCCATTACACCACTAGTGGTGTAATAGAAGTTCCTTACACTACTAGTGGTGTAATGAGCTTCATTACATAACAGAAATAGTGTCATATGAGTGACGTAATAAGTTACTTATCCCACTGAAGTAGATAAAAACATGTATTATATATTTGTTTATATTTTTTTACCCTCCTCCTCTCCATAGCAGAGTAACCATGTCCCGCATTGAGACCTGCAATAGTTGGCAGCCTTAAGTATAGTATACTAAACGATCAGTCGAACGTACAAAGTCCCATAACCTATAAACCTCTTAGGATTATAATTTTCCATTTTAAAATCACAGGTACTGCATTTTTAGGGGCGAACTTAAAACGACGTAAAATTTACTGTTACGCAAATAAGTTTGAATTGTCAAAATAAAAACTCGTATTGGACAATATAAAAAGTATTATTGTTGATATAATAAAATAATAAGGCTGTGATCGTGGATAAGCCAACATTTCATTTGTTTTTGCGTAAATTATTGCCAAGTACTGCCCTTTCCTTATCGACTAATGGAACTTGACACGGGATAACGGGGCTGTAACGAGTTCGAACGGTTAGAAAATATTACCTGTAAACCGCCTCGGACGCACCAATTTATTTCCCAGTGAACTATACACGATTGTTGCAATTAATATAAACAGTGTGGTAGTGGAAAAACTGAATTCTTGAAGAGATGTCAATGTTAGCAAAGCATGGCTTGAGACAACTGCATCAGTGTACGTATGTGCTCTGGTCTCGTTGGAACGTATTCCTCATATTAGTATAAGTTTGCAATAATCGTTTTTCATTTTCATATGCTCTTTTCTATAGCTACTTTTAATATTTCAGATAAAACTGAATGTAGACTGCAACTAGTTTGCATTACTTTCCCTATAGGCCAGTCGACAAGTACATTTTAGCGGGAATAATTCCGGACAAGCTGGAATAAATTTTAATCTGTTCTGTTGGGACTCAGAAAATATATATTAATTTTGCACCCCTTGACAGGCCCGGATTTAACCGCTATGCTTAAAAAAAGGTCTAAATTTTTATATTTTTCCTAATATTAGTGAATATCTCGATTAGTATCAACTTTTAAGAAAATACGTAGTTATCAAAATTAAAGAAGAGTAAATTCTCTGCAAAAAATGTTCTATACATTTTTGTCATATATTCGCTTGTTTCGAATTCATAGGCGTCGAAATATATTTTTTTTCGAGCATTTGCTTGTTACTTTCTTTTACGATAAAAGAAGTATTGGATTCACCCTAAAAATTCGAAATTGAGTTTTCAACAGATCTTCAGGTTTTAAAGTGCCCTGAACCCTAAAAATATGTTTTTGTTCATTGCCCTGTCTGTGTGTCGGTCTGTCTGTGTGTCTGTTTGTGAACAGAATATCTCAAAACGAAATGAGGTATGACGTTGAAACTTCATATATAAGTTTTGTGTACTATCTAGATGCGACAGCAAGCTTTTGAAGAAAATCGCATAACCGGAAGTAGGTGTTTACTCTTGTGATTTTTCAGTTTTTTTGGATTTTTTCAAAACGGCTCTAACGATTTTTTTCAAACTTTACAATTTTATAAAATTTTTAATGTGTATTGATGTGAGCTAGGCAATTTTTCAGTCGAATACCTCTAAAATGGGTTTCTTTTGTTTTCTTTTCCAATTTTTTTTATGAACTTCTATTTTAAATAGAACACCCAGTATATTATTACATTCTTGAATTCAGCTTAAAATTTTAGAGAAAATTTGTCCCTTGAACTAATGCTCTATTTTGTATGGTTTCTGTACAAATTGCAATTTTTGAAAATTTTTGACAAATGCTTGAATGTATGTACCTATGTATGTATGTATAATCGATAACCTCGTTTTACCTTGCGGTGTAGAGGCTGGTGCTGTATGTGCTTGCATCTGGCGGTACAATGCTCAACTTGCCCCGGATTCTGGATACAAAGTTAAAGATTAAAAATCAAATTTTGGCTAATTATAAAATCACTATGAAAGGAAGTTGTGTGCGTGTATCACACCAGATTTTTTTAAATTATTATTGACGTTCCACTATTCCAACTTTGCTAACTTCAAGTTTCTTTTGAAGTTGACTGCTCATCAATTTTTTTTGCCTTTTTATGTTGGTGGTTGTTCAATATCACTTTGACTTTCAACAATATCTGTCTCGTGTTCCGAATTTGCTTCATAATCTTGGGAATGTTCTATTGATTGTTCTAGATCGATATGCAAGTCCTCGTCGTCGTCTTCGTCGTCTACTTCGATCACGTCCACAGTATTCAAACAAGATTTGCCCTGACAGAAACCACATATTACTGAGCAATGAAAACCTTCTTTGCGACAAGATACATTACAACCTTTGGCGTATTTACAAGAAATTAGTTTCAGTAATTCTTGGGGAGCTGCGTCTTGTACAGTGGAATGGGTATTAATCCATTCTTTGAATTTCTCCATCCCCACTCGAAAGGTGATTTTTCGTTTCCACACCATAGCTGAATTTGGTTGTAAGTACGGAACGAGTGCAAGCGAGCTGCGTCTTTGGTTGGTGGTAATGATGCTAGATTTTGTAAACTTCTGTTAATAGATTGTACGAAACACTGGTATATATACCTGTTCAATGATACACAGTGTGTTGATCCATACAGAAGAAGAAGAAATTGTTCTCCCACTTTATCTATTTCCTCTGGGGACGCGTTTGAGTCTTTGAAAATTTGAACAACCTTCTGTAAGTTTTTCTCTTTCTGTAGAAGTTTAACGAACTTCATTTTCCCCTGCCCGTATAGTGCGGAAACAGTATCGCAGCCACTAAATGCATGCAGAAATAAAGTGTTGTCCCTAATTGAATCATCCGGAATTACTCCCGCTAACAGCCATTTCAAAAGACTTATCGACTGGCCTATTAGCCAAAATTTGATTTTTAATCTTTAACTTTGTATCCCGAATCCGAAGCAAGTTGAGCACTGTACCGCCAGATGCAAGCACATAAAGCAGCAGCTTCTACACCGCAAGTATTATACATACATACATACATACAAGCATTTGTTAAAATTTTTCAAAAATTGCAATTTGTACAGAAACCGTACACAATACAGCGTTAGTTCAAGTGACAAATTTTCTCAAAATTTTAAGCTGAATTCAAGAATGTAATAATATACTGGGTGTTCTATTTAAAATAGGAGTTAATAAAAAAAATTGGAAAAGAAAACAAAAGAAACCCATTTTAGAGGTATTCGACTGAAAAATTGCCTATCTCACATCAATACACATTAAAAATTTAATAAAATTGTAAAGTTTGAAAAAATCGTTAGAGCCGTTTTTGAAAAAAACCAAAAAAACTGAAAAATCACAAGAGTAAATACCTACTTCCGGTTATGCGATTTTCTTCAAAAGCTTGCTGTCGCATCTAGATAGTACACAAAACTTATATATGAAGTTTCAACGTCATACCTTATTTCGTTTTGAGATATTCTGTTCACAAACAGACACACAGACAGACCGACACACAGACAGAGCAATGAGCAAAACATGTTTTTTGGGTTCAGGGGACTTTAAAACGTGAAGATCTGTTGAAAACTCAATTTCGAATTTTTGGGGTGAATCCAATACTTCTTTTATCGTAAAAGAAAGTAACAAGCAAATGCTCGAAAAAAAATATATTTCGACGCCTATGAATTCGAAACAAGCGAACGTATGACAAAAATGTATAGAACATTTTTTGTAGAGAATTTACTCTTCTTTAATTTTGACAACTACGCATTTTGCTCAAAAGTTGATACTAATCGAGATATTCACTAATATTAGGAAAAATATAAAAATTTAGACCTTTTTTTAAGCATAGCGGTTAAATCCGGGCCTGTCAAGGGGTGCAAAATTAATATATATTTTCTGAGTCCCAACAGAACAGATTAAAATTTATTCCAGCTTGTCCGGAATTACTCCCGCTAACAGCCATTTTAAAAGACTTATCGACTGGCCTATAATCGAAAATGGAAATTCCTAATATGAACAAACGGACATATTTAAAAATTCAAGACTTTCAGTTGCTAATTTTGTCGCAATGAAATATTTATAACCTCCCTAATAAAAAACTGGAAAGTTCAAGGCACTCTATTTTAAACAGATTACCAAATCACCTTGCCCCAACGCACGGGTCTCCACATTATTCGGTTTTCCAATTAAGAAGGAAGGGTTAAAGGGCGCGCGAAAATAGAAGGGAAGATCGATAGATTAGCGGCTCGAGTAAAGCGGTGACAGGAATCAACCCCCGACCTTCACCCAGTCGGAAGTCCGGGCAGCAAACAACCCTCGCGTGGACAAAAGATGTCACTCGATAGCTTTATTAACGTCCGCTTGCCAGCTAATAGTCGGCCGGGAATGATTGACAGGTTGAGCAAGTGTGTGTGTATTGTGTAGAACTGAGCAAACTTTTCAGCCAATAGTGTTGTTATTACACATAACAAGTTTTCTTTTGTTTTGCCAGAAAACATGTACCTTGTATCACATATTGCTAGGACATTTCACCTAAGAGAAGTTTGTAGTTCACATGCTTCAAGTGTGTCAAAATAATTGACGTGGTAGTTTAACATTTCCACAAAGGAATTTCCACTTTTATAATTAAATTATTTATATGTTTACAACACAAACAATTTAGTTATAGTTGCATTGCACGAAAAGTTGGCAAAGCTCAGCAGTAGTCAATTCCGGAATGAGTAGCAGATTTTCATCAAAAGTATCTAGACGAAGTGGTCTATCATCATGAGTTTTACAATGCTTAATGAACTGCGTCTAAACTTATCGTGACACCAACCGACGAGAATGAATCAATTCGGCATTTTTTTATTAAATTATGTAAAAAAACTATAAAAAGCAAACTTTCAAACAATACAGGGTGTTTCATAATATATGCGCAGGACTTCAGGATGTGATAGCTAGTCCAAAAATTTGAAAAAAAGTTTCTATTAACTTACCCTCTAAAATGCACAATTTTCGAGATACAGGGTGTTGAAATTGAAAAAAAAATTTCGTTTTTTGCGAATATCTCCGGAACCGTTTATTGTACAGAAAACAGCTTTTGTAAGCATTTTCTACTCATAATAAGCTATGTTTTGTGCGAGAAAAAAATTTTTTGAAGTCATAATTGGTGAAGATTTTGAAGGGGTAGTGAGTGTTTTTCTCCCCAACTTCTACGCCACTGGAAAAAGTACAGTTTTGAGACGCCCATTTGAACCGCCAATGTTTTCTACACAAAAAAGGTACTCTTGGTCATAAGCTCTAAAGTTGACCGTTTTCGAGAAAAATCAACTTTTATGTTGAAAAACATGGTCAATTTTTTGAAATAATTTTTTTTTTACTAATTATACAAAATTTATTTAAACGTTAGAACAAGTAACAAAACCAAACGTTAACTTCATAACTGCAAAATTAAAAAAAAAATAACTAATTATACACAGTTAAATTAAATGTTGGAAATGTCCTCCGTTT
Source organism: Agriotes lineatus (assembly GCA_940337035.1). Lineage (NCBI taxonomy): Eukaryota > Metazoa > Arthropoda > Insecta > Coleoptera > Elateridae > Agriotes > Agriotes lineatus. Next base: position 121,438,672 of record OW679201.1, on the reverse strand, counting down.
AATTAGCAAAAAAAATTTATTTCAAAAAATTGACCATGTTTTTCAACATAAAAGTTGATTTTTCTCGAAAACGGTCAACTTTAGAGCTTATGACCAAGAGTACCTTTTTTGTGTAGAAAACATTGGCGGTTCAAATGGGCGTCTCAAAACCGTACTTTTACCAGTGGCGTAGAAGTTGGGGAGAAAAACACTCACTACTCCTTCAAAATCTTCACCAATTATGACTTAAAAAAAAAATTTTTTTTTCTCGCACAAAACAGCTTATTATGAGTAGAAAATGCTTACAAAAGCTGTTTTCTGTACGATAAATGGTTCCGGAGATATTCGCAAAAAACGAATTTTTTTTTCAATTTCAACACCCTGTATCTCGAAAATTGTGCATTTTAGAGGGTAAGTTAATAAAAACTTTTTTTCAAATTTTTGGACGAGCTATCACATCCTGAAGTCCTGCGCATATATTATGAAACACCCTGTATAGTCCAGTCACTCTGTCATTTTTGATTGAAAGTGAAGGGAAATTTTAAATTTCTTTTTTGGGGTATTAGTGAGGTCCAGCAAAGCTTAACTTCAAGTTGTCGACCAAAATTTCCTATGTGCTATTTCCGCTATCTTGATAAATGAGTGCGTTTGCTTTTTTTGTGATAAATCGGTTCCCGTTAAAATTACATAATAATAATGTAGACATCTTTGTAAGAATTTTGAATGTTCTACAATTTATGTTCTATTACTTTTTCGCGTAGGAGCGATATTTGTCGAGATATCGAACGCGAAAGGAGAGCGTGAAAGGGTCGAGATTTTTTTTTCAGCTTCTGGGCTTGTGTCTCATTTCTCTTTCTACTTAGCGAATAAGTAGCCATTATCAAACTTGTAGAGGTTGAAAATAGCTTCAATTTGACCTATTACAAATTGATATGCGACTAAAATTACGACTTGTAGAGCGGGCCAAAGTTGTCACGCCGGTGCTTAATTTTTATCTCATGTATCGTACTATTACGTAGATGACATAACAAAGTTCATTGCATTATTGAAATCATTATATTTCATCAAGTAGATAGTATACAGCATTATATGATTGTATATTATAATTAGGGATGTCGTACCCGGTCTAAAATCAAACCCGGGTACCCGAAAGCAGTACCCGGGTACCCCCGGGTACCCGAAATATATAACAAAAATGTTAGTGTACATCTGAACATCTGAGGGAACTACAATTTCTTTCTTTTACGCTGCAAGTTTTAAATTGAACTAAATTTAAATCGTACCTACTTGCCAATTCAAACTGCAAGTAGCCTGTTATTCGTAAATATTTTCACACTTCTAAGTGCTATCAACTCCAAGTACATGACTTTTTGTCCGAAATTGGTAGCAGCATCAATCAACATCACACAGAAGATGTTTCTGTTACTTCAACCCATACTGACGCAATTTAATGGTACTATTGATGTGTTGAATATTTCCGTGAAGCGAATTTATTGCCTTCCTTATATTAAACAAAAAACATTATGTGGTATGGGATCACCCCATCCCATTATGGTTATTACTGCTTGGTTATGTTTTTCTAGAGCTTATTCCTATTATTTTTATCATCTCCGAAAAAGGCTGACTTCCTAGAAATTACATAATTTACTAGTCGGGTACCCGGGTCCTGAAACTACACCCGGGTCAACTATTACCCGGGTCGACCCGGGTACCCGGGTACCCGCCGACATCCCTAATTATAATAATAAAAATAATAATAATAATAACTAAGGTCTTTATTAAATGATTACAAAATTACACAGAAAAAATAAACGTAATATTGCCTTGGGCGAAGTTCAACTTGATAGAAAAACAGATCTATCCGCTGTTCTTCCACTTAACCCGGTGAAAAACCAAAAGAAAAGAAAACAAAAAATCCAACGATCTGGGGCCAGGCAAAATATTACGCACAAAACAGCTATGGCGGTGTTTAGTGATATAGCAATTTACTAACGGCCGGTCTTATAAAAACAATTAATCTGACGTTATTTTAATCCGCTGTTAAAATAAACAAAAGCGCATCAAAACGTTAGTGCTTATGATATTTTATTCATTAGTAAACAAATTTTGATGCGCTTTTGTTTATTTTAACAGCGGATTAAAGTTAACGTCAGATTAGTGGCCTTTATAAGACTGGCTGTGTGATATTTTGGCCCTAATAATTAATTCATTGATGTTTATCCATAAAATTTTGAAAAATGGCTTTTTTAAATTTTGACGTACAATAGCCTTTTACTACATTTGGTAACGAATTATAGCATTTAGTTATTCTGTAAGAAAACGATCGCTTGAAAAATTTTGACTTATGTTGAGGTGGAGTCAGCGTTCCTTTAAATCTTATACTTATTTAAAGTATGTACGTAGGTTCTAAACTTTATTTGGTTGTATAAGTAACTCGGTGATCTACTCAAGATGATCTTGTGGAAAAGACATGCAGAATGAAAGAAGCGCCTTTCTTTCGTATTAAGCCAGTTTGAATCTTTCAGCTTATAAGAAATTCTTTCATATTTTCGTATTCCAAATATGAGGCGTATATATGAGTTCTGAATCTTCTGAATTCTAGCAACATTAAAGCTACTTAAATGCGAATGATAAACAACGTTACAATAATCAAAACAGGACAAGATTAATGCATTACACAAAACGATTTTCACATTTACACTTAAAAATTGTGTTTTGATAAATACGTTTCAAGGAACTATATGACTTTTGCAGACATTTTGAAATATGTTTAGTAAATTTAAAATCATTATCAAGATAAAGACCCAAGTTTTTGACATCATCAGAAACTGGGATTCTATCCTGGCCTACTAATACATTTAATTCATTAGAAATTTCTAAACCGATCTTCTATAGCAGAAACGTCAAAAATAACAATTTACGTATTGGCTACTTGAAATATAACGATTCTCATGATGCAATGAAGTTTATTATGCCATTTATGTAGTAGTACGATACATGAAATAAAAATTAAGCGCCGACTTGACAACTTTGGCCCGCTCTACAAGACGTAATTTTAGTCGCATATCAATTTATAATAGGTCAAATTGAAGCTATTTTCAACCTCTACAAGTTTGATAATGACTACTTTTTCGCTAAATAGAAAGAGAAAAGAGACACAAGCCCAGAAGCTCGAAAAAAAATCTCGACCCTTTCACGCTCTCCTTTCGCGTTCGATATCTCGACAAATATCGCTCCTACGCGAAAAAGTAATAGAACATAAATTGCAGAACATTCAAAATTCTTACAAAGATGTCTGCATTATTTTTATGTAGTGTTAACGGGAACCGATTTATCGTAAAAAAATCAAACGCACTCATTTATCAAGATGGCGGAAATAGCACATAGGAAATCTTGGTCGACAACTTGAAGTTAAGCTTTACTAGACCCCCCAAACACCCCAAAAAAGGAATTTCAAATTTCCCTTCACTTTCCAGCAAAGGTCTTATTTTTGGACATAGTGACTGGACTAATAAATGATATTTTAATTTAATTCTTTCCATATGGATTGCATCGACTGTGCGCAGTGAAAAAGAACTACCATCGTCTATAGAGCGACGGGGTGGCGATTTCAGTGAGGCTTTACTAGAAGCTTCAAGGTGTTATTGCCGATTACCTAAGTTGAATCTATACGTAAAATGCCACACTTTCAAATTCAGGTATTGCTTCATGGGAGAATTTGACATTTGTAGGTTTCTTAATGTACATTTAAACTCTTACTTATGACGTTAAGGACGCGCGTCTGCTTATTTAAAACTTAGTAAAATATGCAAGGTTCCTACATTTAAATTACAATTTTATAAGCCACTATAATTCTCAACTTTCAAAATTAGAAATGTCAATATCCGAAAGGCGAAAATTATCGACATTTGAGGGTGGATAACATTGTTGCTTCAAATTCCATTTACTTCCTTTTGAGAAAGATTTGGATTATCAAAATTCCATGATCAAATACTCAATATGGTTTTGTGGCGCCCAGAGCGCAGTTTTTCATATTTTCATTGACAACTAGAGAAATTAAACGGTTTGTGAGAGATATCAAGGTATAATTATTATATTACCATGTAGGAACTTTCTTGTTTATTCTTATTGTTATTAGTCCCGTGCTATTTTAAGAGGATTAAAATATTTAATCACACTCGACGTCTACAAAACATGGGAATTTCCCATTTAATTACAACATTAGGAGGTCCGTTCTGGGAAAAAATCCAACTCGTTCGAAGAAACTATAGGACCATCACGAATCGCCAATCTACTGACGAATTTCAAAAACAAAATTTAGTTCAGCCGCATTTTTCAAGCACGCTAACAAAACAAACATCAAAGGATGCCCAAGGCTTTGCGGAAAGATTAACTTCATCAACTCCAATCGAAACTGTTTATTCCGCATCGGGCGCTTTGCAGCAGTTTTAATCAGCCTGCGACCTTGAATGCTCGCAGCGTATTTACTTCATGTTTAAAAATACGCTGTCAACGTATACAACCGAACCTAAATTTAGGCCATAAACCGGCGTTTGACGCGACTGGCGAGCTGCCAGACAGGGATTAAATTCGGATAGTCCGTATTAATAGCCGGATTCCGCTCGGGGCGCATCCACCAAATACTTATGTTTGGCACTATTGGGCCAAGGTTTCAAAGTCCGCGCGCACTGGGTGGGTACGAAACCACCTTATGAATATTCATAGTCAAAATTGTAGCAATCGGTGGTTTCCATTCATTGAAATCCATGTTTTTTACGAATTACGAGGTTTATACAGTGGTTAGAGATGGCATGGAAAAATGTCTGTAGTCACTTATGCTGCTTATTCATCATCTAAATTTGTACGGAGAAGCTGAGCTCTAGTGGTTTTTAAAAAGGTAGAAAATACTTAAAAATATCAGAACCAAATTATAAAAAACAGATCTTGATAATTGAGGTGGTCGAAAATCTTGCAAGCAAACACATTTCAATTGTCCATGATACTATACTTAAACCGTTTGCTAGTAGTAAGAAGCATGGTAGATATTACAACTCTATCCTAAAGTACAATTTAGAGATTATTGGGAAATGCAAGAGTTATCTGCAATATAATATGTCGAATGTAGACTGTTAAAGATACATAATGCAGGTTACACACGCTCCTCAAGTACCATTTCAAGTTTATTTAGGGATGCGAGAGTTTTCTACGGGATAATGCGCAACAATGCTGAATGCAGACTATTAAAGTTCGTCTGCTAACAGTAAGAGGCATGTAGAAATTACGGGCGTCTCTTAAAATACAATTTAGATTATTTGGGGCATACAAGAGTCATCTACATGGGAACTATTAAGAAAGTCGAATGCAGACGGTTAAAGATCGTCTACTGACGGTAAGAAGATTGGTAGAGGTTATAGACTTCTCCTAAGGTACCATTTAGAGTTTATTTGGGGATGCAAGAGTCGTCAATAAGATGCGAGGTAATGAGCAAGAATGCTGAATGCAGACTGTTCAAGTTCGTCTACTGACAGTAAGAAGCTTGTAGAAGTTACGGGATTCTCTTAAAATACAATTTCACGATTATTTGGGACATTCAAGGGTCATCTTCAGGGCGAGTATCAAGAAAGTCGAATATAGACGGCTAACGATCGTCTACTGACAGTAGGAAGCATGCGGTTACAGACTTCTCCTAAAATACCATTTAGAGTTTATTTGGGAATGCAAGAGTTTTCTTCAAGATAATGTACAAGAATACTAAATGCAGACTGCTAAAGATCGTCTATTGACAGTATGAATCATGTAGAGGTGACGGGCTTATCTTCAAACACAATTTAGAGATTATTTTAAGGATGCAAGAGTCGTCAATAGATGCGTATCAAGAATGCCGAATGTAGACGATTAAAAATTGTTATTGAAAGTGTAGCGGAGCCTATAAACCGGTGGGTGTTCAAAGTCAATTGCGTATGTTGCATTAAGAAAACGTTTTAACGTCAAAAAATTTATTAGTGTATGTCGCGCGAAGCGAACTTTCTAAACATCAAGTCCTGATCTGTCGGACTACAGCTTCTCCACACAGCGTGTATTCCATATCATCACAACATGAGGAAGCCAAACAAGGCTACTAAGAAAAGGATTGCGATTTTACCTTCTGTGTAATGTGGCAGCGCCATTGCAGTAGCAATAAACGGCCTGGTCATCCTATTCGACGGACAATGGACCATATAGCGGAGACGGAGAAAGTGAAACGAATTCCTCGTCGAAGCGAAAGTGCAATCAACGCTGTCGCTACAACAGAGACGAGTCAGTCCTAGTTCCCAGCTGACAATAGGTACTGCACTCGAAAAATGTCCCGAGATTCAAGAATTCTTCTTCTTGCGTAAGTGAGCAGTATATAAGACCAGGCACTCTGGCGTTTCAACATTGCGTGTCCTTCGTCAGTCGGCTCACTTTGAGTTTTCTAGAGGCTTTTATCCAGTTTCCATTGCATATTTTTCGAGTCACATTCCGGCGTTTGTTTATATAATTCGCTATTTTTAATATCTATATATTAACGTATTTGTATGTGTTTGTATTATACGTTCTAATGTAAATATAACGGAAGTATATGTTATCCACAATCGGTTATAGCTTCAGCCCACCAATATAATTTCCTGAAACAGTAAGCAGTAAAGTAGAGGATACAGGATTCTCTTAAAGTACCATTTACAGTTTATACGGGGGTGCAAGAGTTTTCTACGAGACAATGAGCAAGAATGCTGAATGAAGACTATTAAAGATCATCTACTGACAGTAACAAACATGTAGAGGTTACGGGCGTTTCTTAAAATACAATTTAAAGATTATTTAGGACATTCAAGAGTCATCTACGGGGCGAGTATCAAAAAAGTCCAATATAAACGGTTAGCAATCGTCTACTGACAGTAAGAAACATGGCCTAAGGCACTATTTAGAGTTGATCTGGAGATGTTAAGAGTCGTCTACAATATGGGTATCAAGAATGCTCAATGTGGACGCTTAAAGATCGTCTAGTGACAATAAAAAGTATACCAGACGTACAAACTTCTCCTAAAGCACCGTTTATAGTCAACAAAACCCCATTCCCAAGAGGGTTGCTTTTTCGGTTTTTGGAAACGATTGAAACATCAGATTTTGAGAATATTTTGAATTTTAGAACAATTAGTTAGTGCCATTTCAAATAAAAATAAGTGAGAATAATAAATTGCTTTTCTTTTCTTGAGTTATAAGGTATAATAAACTTCGATTAATTTAATTTACAGTACGGTAAACCGTTTCAAATTTGAACATAGTTGTAGGTTATGAAACTTGTCGTTTATTGACTGCTGACTGACAATTCAAACACACCACGCCGACCAGAATAAATAAAACAAATTGAATAATAACAGCCTCTTTTGCTTGAGTTTTCAGTTTATTTCTAGATTTTTCTCTACTATGCTACTCGCAGCCCGCACATCTCTAGCTACGCCACTGATTCATACTTGAAAATGAATGAAAACGCGCGTTGCTAAGGTCACAACCACTTTGTCACCGACATAAATTTGGACACAGAAAACTTTTTCATTATCAATTTGTTCGCAAATTTTGTTTTTGATAAAAGTTCCTGCAGCTTTTTATACTCTAAATGCACGTGTCAAAATTTAAATATGTCCTTTCGTATACGGGGGATGTCCGAAAATAGCTCAAGGATAAAGTGCACTTATTTCTCAAAATACACAAACATATTATTTGGAATAGTTGTTCAGAATTGACAGGAGGTGTCAAATATGAATCCACAGCCACTTACTAAAAAAATGTACTGGGTTTTCCATTAAGGACGTACTGTTAAAACTCGAATTTCGCTCACCTAGCAACCAGAAGCTTATGTTAATCGTAGTGTTAAAAAACGTGTTCAACATAAAAATGCATTTATCTTTTTAAAATGTAGTAACAAATTATGCGAACATCAAGAAGAATTCAAAACAATTAGAATTTTTAATTGAAATGTTATATCAAATAGAAATGATGCAGCCACGCAGAATGAAATTGTTGAAGTGTCCATCTTTATTAGTATTTTCTGTTTGATGTTTTTGATTTCTGAATATGTATTTGTTATAACATTTCGCTTAAAATGCAGAATTGTTTGAATTGCTGTTGATGTAAGTCGTTTGCTATTACATTTGCTTGAAGATACCTGTTTCTTTACGTTGGACACAAAAAATAAATTTTTAACAGGAATTTCGATGAACGTAATTTTTTGGTTACAGAGTGAGCAAAACTGAAGTTCGACAATACATTTTTATCGTAAATAATAATAACTTAACTTTAAAGTATTTAATTTTCCGTAATATACAGGGTGGTAAGAAAAAAAATAAGAAAAATTTTTGATTTTTTTCAGAATACGTGGCTATTACTTTGTATCTGACACCTTTCAGTTCTACACGACTTTTCCAATATGTTTGTGTACTCTGAAAAATTTTGGCAAGTGCATTTTGAGATCAAGAATAACATTTTCTGATAAACGGATATTTTTTTCTATGTTTCCAAATTGATGCCGGTCCCTATATACATACATGTCCGTTCTTAAACTAGAACATAAGAATTTAACATTGCATTTAACGTTTTTTATTATTCTTGATCGTTAATTCTACTTACAGGAAGGGTAATGTTATCAATGGAAATATAAAATTATTGCGCATCAAATGATACTAATAATAATAATGATAATAATAATGACGGACTAGTAGTAGTATAGAAATAATTGCAAAACACCTAACAATCGAATGCACAATGTCGATTGCGTATGTTCGACTTTGAAAGTGGACAACCGGTATAAGTATATAAAATATATAAAAACCAAACTGATTTTTTTCACTTTGTAGTTACAACATTCTTCTAATCCGAGTTTATACCGCTTATTGTATACAAGGGGAGTTATTCTAAATACACTGTAAGTTCGCAAGGGTTAATACATACGTTTACACCATTCTTATATTAAACAATTGCATCATGTTCACATTCTAACCCATATGCTTCTATATAATTGTTAATATCCCCAAAACGATAGAAGCGTGGCAGATTTACTCACGTGGATTCGAGGGCGCATCCGTTCCTGTCTCCCGCTCCCATTAGGGGAATCCCCCGGAACTGCACTCACAGACACAGCATGGCGAAAGCACACTCTGCATCGCAGCAGGCATTAGACAAACGCATTCAAACGCGCACACGTCACTACAAAGGCAACAATTGCAAAACAAACACGGAGCACACAAACAAGATAACGTCCAGGATCGATCTCGACTAATCAGAATAATTCGCTCTCGCGCTTTCGGCCGCTCGCGAGAAACACGGCCGAGCGCGAATTAAAGGTCACCCAAGTGGATAAATAACGCATTACGTCACGCGGCGTTATGTCAGACTTCCAGGCTGTCATGTTCTTGCCGGCTGTTTATTTAACATTATGTCAGTAATAAAAGTGGCTCGTTTGCGCTGGAAACACTGCGTGGTCGCCATTATGATAATAGGACGCCTTTGTTTTGGGCGAGTTTTTTGCGAGGCAGAGTTAAAAATATTTATTAGTCACGCCGCGGCGAGTTTCGAATGAAAATATTTACTCCAGAGTAAAAGTTGGCAAAAACTCGTTTTCATGCAGTCTGGTAAATACCCAAACCTGAAGTTGTAAATAAAATATGAACCCGCTGCTGTTTCGCAGCAGTCTTTCTTGATTATTTCAAGAGCTGTGTATTATACATACATGCTCGATTGTTTTCTATATATTATTTATTAATGATCTCTTTACTTCCCTCGACTAAGAGACGAATGAAGTATTTATTGTAATCATGAAAAAATATATCTCGTTTCAGGGTCCCTAGGTGACGAAAAACATATTTTCTCAATTCCGTGTGTCTGTCTGTTGGCGGTATAGCTCAAAAGCTATTTGTTGGAGGTAGTCTATATTTTGCATGCCGATTATATATCTACCTGGCACAAAACCGAATATATACAGAGAGGGCACCTTAAAAAATTAATTGTTTTTTAATTGTACTTTAACTGAGAAATAGATAAAAGTCATAATTTGCACATAGCTCAGACGTTACCCTGAACAAAACTGGGATCCACCGGATACAGGGTAATGTTATAAGAGAGATAAAAAAGTGGCGTTGTACTTAATGCAGGTGCATCGCACTGATACGAGGGATCTTTCGTAGCCGAATGATTCAAACGGGCGAGCTACTGCCAAGCCTTCAAATCGCATTCGCAGGCGCTGAAGTTCGAATCCAACTGCCGATAACGTTGTTTTTATTTGAAAATTGTGTTTTCCTTTCCTAATATATACGACTATTAGAACAACTTGTATACTTATGTCTAAACATGCAATAACTTGTATTGCTTCCGTTAGATGTACCAACTGTCAATTGCAAAATGCAAGCAAAAATCCGACAGATATGTACAAAACGCATATTCACTAACTTTTATTATCTATCATTATTAACAACTTTTAATTTTTTAAAATTCACTTATATCCTCACATAAAGTTTAGTCTAATATTTAGTACCTTTTCGTAGAGTAGTATCTACCCAACAATAAAAAGAAATTGTTAGCACATTTAAAATTGTGTATTAGAATTGGATGAAATGTCGATTACGTGACATGTGCATATAGTACATACGAGGTTTCCTGCATGCTCATTTTGTTTTCCAAGATTTTTATTATCATACTATTTTATTTACCATATGTACTAGTACATTTAGTAAATTATTTGAGCTGGATATTTGGAAATGTAGAGGTATACTCAGTAGTATGCTCCTGTAGCAGTAGAATATGGGTATTTTGTAGCTTTTTGGTACAAAAATATCTAGAAACTAGACCTTAAGACTAAACTAAAACTAAAGCAAGACTTAATATTAATTTAAATATGGAATCTGATAGGCAAGTCGTTTGGCATGTCATTTATAGTGATTTGGGGGAGCCATAAGGTCCATTGCTAGTGTTGGGATGTGCTCTAAGCCGGTCGCTATATTTAGCACTATAGCGGTTTATTTCTTTCACACTTAGCATTTGAAGATCTTTGCGGATATCCACGTTGGACACGAACCAATTATACGCAACACTTTCGATTGGAAGCATTGAATGATTTCAATATTGGAGTTAGTATATGTGCCCCAGAGTTGAATACCAACTCCATACGGGTTTGCCACGGAATATTAGGAATTTGTTGTCTGTTGAGAGCTTGAATTTACGTTCCAGTAACCAGTACATCTTATATAGAGTTTTAGTCCCAACTGTGTGCGTTTTGTGAAGATGTGCTTACGCGAAGTATTCTGCCAAGGTATAATCCAAGATACTTGACTTCTTTTTTTTGTAGATGATTGTTCGTTATCTGTATCGGAGACCAGGTACCTCTGCGGATGGTAAATGTTACGTGGATGGACTTGGACACGTTTTCTTTAATTCTTCAATTTGTTAACCATTTTTCAATAGCGGTTAGGTTGGCTTGTAATTTTTCTGAGGCTATGGTTGGGTGTCTATAGAAGGCCAGGACTGCGGTGTCAGTCGCGAATGTAGCTATTGTGTTTTCCGGTAAGGTCGGCAGGTCTGCAGTGCATAAGAGATGTGGTCCGACAACACTGCCTTGAGGTACTCCAGCATTGATCGGGAAGAGCCTTGTGTATCCTGTTTCGTATTTGACCAGAAAGTACCGGTTAAGGAGATAGGACTGCAGAATTAGAAAGTACTTCTGGGGGAGGAGTGTTCGTAGTTTGAATAGGAGTCCCATGTTTCACACTCTGTCCAATGCTTGTCTTCAAAAGCTTGATTAATTCCTTGCACTACTCGGTGAATTTTTTCAATTGTAGAGTGCATCTTTTGGAAGCCAAACTGGTGAGCTGGTATTAACTTGTTATCGTCGACGATTGGAATTAGTCTTTGTAGTAGGAGCTTTTCAAAAACTTTAGCTAATATAGGTAGGAGCTTTATTGGCCGATAAGACTTTATTCATTGGGGGGTTTACCTGGTTTTATGATAAGTATTATCTGAGCCACTTTTTATTGGGATGGGAAATAACCACTTTGTAAGACTGCACTGAATAGCTGAGTTACTCGTAGGTATTGTATACCAGTGGCAGGTAACTCCTTGAGAATTTTGCCGTTTATTAGGTCGGAGCCCTTTTTAGGGTTGAGAGTATTAATGACTTCGCGAACTTTAGTGACTTTAAATCTTTTCTCAGGCGGTTCCATTTGATGCGGTAGGACTAGTGTTTGGGTGAGATTATCTTTTTCTTGGGGTTTATTCTCGGAGAAGCGTGGTTGGAAAATTGTTGTTAAGTATTCAGCAAAAACACTTGTAGTATCCCTATCACTTATTGCTCAGCTACCCTGGAGATTAGGGATGCATGAAGAAGATCTTTTTACTTGTTGCAGTTTTTTCGTTGTCTTCCAAAGGAAATAATCCGTGGCTTCTTAAGTAGTCGTTTGCTGTCTGGTGTACGTACTCTTTGCCAGTTTCTTCGGAGTTTTCTTTTATCTTGAATTTTTTGTTTAATAATTATAGGACAGTCAGGAAGTTTCACTTGGCGTTGCTTTCCAGCCTGCCCCCTGAATGACATCATTGAATAACTTGACGGCAGCTTATGTTTTCTTGAGATTTCAGTAGAATATTTAACGTTAGTTTATCATTCACTAGAGACCTGAAGGTGTCCCAGTTTGTATGTCTAGTGCTTAAATTAGGAGATCTCTTTTTTATGAGGTTTAGTGGTAAGGTAAACAAGACAAGGGAATTGTCTGAAGAAAGTTCGAAGCAGGATTTTATACTGGCGAAGTTTGGGGGATTATTAACAGTAGGCCACAATTTACCAACCACCTACAAATTTATTAAAAAAATAGGTAACCCAACATTCCACACTAAATGTGGGCTATGCCAATGATGAGCTAAGTACAGCAAGTTTTTGAGATAACGAGCAAGTTAAATAACTGTGGAGATTATTTGTAACAACTTTAAAAAATCTGTAAACGGATTTACACCGAATATCCCTCGCGCGAATTGCATCAATTTGCAAATAAAAAAATGCAGTCGCTGGGATGATTAGAAACTCCGCGCCTCCAATCCAATGAATTAATATTTCTAGTGCAATTTCTAGTCCGCCTCTTGTGGCCGCTTGAACTAATGCGCCGCGACCGTGCTCAAATTATACGCGTTTCTGCTGCGTTATTATAGAGACGCCATACTATTCTGTCTCATTCGTGATATTCACACTGCATCTGTTAGGTCTCATTTTCGTGAAGGATAAAACTTGAGCTATGTGTAAATGGTTACTTTTATCTATTTCTCAGTTAAAGTAAAAATAAACAAAATGCTATTTTTAAGGTGTTCACCCTGTATATATGTTTTTGTCCGAAATCTTCTCGGTTTCATGCCAATATCGTCTTCCCCCAACAAACTGTTTTTTAGTTATACCGGCAACGGACAGACGAACGGAGTTGAGAAAACCTGTTTTTCGTCAACTAGGTACCCTGAAATGTGAAGATCTGAAGAAAGTTTAGAAGCTGATTTTTTCACGATTACAATACTACTACGGAAGTAAAAATGAATCAGTCACCACTCTACGCAGCGCTACTTTCCGGAAATTTTTTAGACGAAAACATTAATAGAAAGATGATGGACTGATCACATTTGCACGAAATTATAAAAGTTAAATTTCAATTATTAAATTTGCAATTTATTCAAAAGTGTAGTTTTATTTGTAATGGGTTATTGTTTATATAAAACAATAATTAAACCGGTACTGACATATGGCAGTGAAACGTGGGTGATAACAAACGCAGAAGAAAATAGACTACAAACGTGGGAACGTAAAATACTCAGAAGAATCTTTGGAGGAGCGAAAGAAGATCAGACGTGGGCGTCGAAGGACAAACAAAGAACTATACGAGTTATTTAAAGAAGCAAACATCACCACCACGCTAAAACAAAACAGGCTGAGGTGGCTGGGCCATATAATGAGGAGAGGAAAAGAAGAACACATACGGAAAGTATTAGAAAAGGTACCAGCAGGAAAACAAAAAGTAGGAAGGCCAAAGAAAACATGGAAGATGCAAATAGAAGAGGACCTACAAGAAGACTATTTAAAAAATTGGAAAATAGAGATCCAAGATAGGAGGACATGGAGAAAGAGAATAGAAGCCATAGGCCAAATTGGCCTGTAGCGCTGTTTTATATATATATATATATATATTCCTGGCGGAGGAATACGAGATCACTTTTATAACACACTTGCGGAATCCGAGATCATGAGATCCGATCCCCGGATCTCCAATCGCTCCGACGCGTTTTCTTGGTTAAATACAGTCTAATGAGGCCAGAGGCAAAGTTTTAAACGGTACTCAAATTCCACACAAAAAAATAATAATAAATACTTACTATTAGTCTGTTTGTTCGGGTCGTAGGTGGCGCTGCAGTCAATTTTGTATATAAATTTATGGATAATGCAGCTTAATACGAGCTCCATGTGGCAACTACGCATGGATCTCGCTTTGGTCAGTTGAACATTTTTTGTATATTGGAAATGATATAGTATAAAATGCTTGCACAGCTCGCACCCAAAATTCTAGACATAACAATTTGTTTCAAAACCAGTTTGAGTTGTCGTTTATAGCATTAGTTTAGTGTCAGTTTAGCAGTTATAGTGGTTTAAAACATGTTGAGCAGAACGGAAAAAATCTTGCAAATGGAAAAAATTAAAGCAAAACAAGAAGCAGGTAAGTGATTATTTTACTCTTATATTTAAGTTCGCGGCTTACCGATTCATGATAAAATCGTCGTGTAAATTAACATATCTACATTCTACATGCCCCATTTTTTGTGTTGGTAGATTAATGCATTAACCCTGGTAGAACCAAGGGTAGACAAACAGTACCCACAGCTACATTTTCTTCTATGATTTTTTATTCGTTTTTAAAAATTCTGAAAAATTTAGTAATTTTTCACACATATACAGGTTGAGTAAAGTAAAATAAAGTTCGGGAACTTCGTTCCACGTGGAACAGAGCCAGAACTTGTAATTCACGCTTATATTATGAAAAAAATTACCCATCGTTTAGCTTTAACAAGAGATTACAAAACTGTGAAACAGGTATATTTCATTTAAAGCAAGTTTTGAAGGAAATCCAATCCTTATTAAAATCATCTGTAAAAGAGAATGAACAAGCGCACGTAATTTTCCCAGAATAGTTCAAAATACATTCTTTTAAATATAAAAAAAGCAAATTTTAAAATGTGCATGTTTTACTTCAAAAATGCAAAGCACAGCTAATATGCAAAATCTGCCAATTTAAATCGGCTTCAATCAATGTAAAATATCTCAATTCGTTCATATTCAAAAATTCAGTTGCAGAGATTAAAAACTAAACAATACCTATGCATTTTGTTTAGGTTCACAGCTTTAATAATAGGTGTTATTTTGAATGTATTACAGGATTAGGATTTATTTACGTTATTTTGTATTTCAAATCTATTCGTATTGGAATAAAGAATTCCAATTTATTCTAAAACTGCGTGGGCACGCTTGGTACAACTTTTCATTAAAAAAAGCTTGGGTCTCCTAAGGTTAATAAGTCCATGCCGATAATGATTAAAAAAAATTATGTCCATATTGTTTTCGCATAGGACTATGTTTGGGTTGATAGAAAGTATTAATTAATATGACGAATAGCGGGAGGGGGGCACCTGGAGTGGTAGGCCCACAAAAAAATTCTCGGCTCGAATGTCTTTGCCAGTCCGGCCCTGGTTATATTTTGCTGTATCCGCTACTGTAATTTATTATAAGTTTAAATTTATCCATACTAAATTTCAAATAAGAATGCAGTAGGTTGCACTATTAACTCAACCTCAGTGTGAAACTAGGAAAATTTAAGTTTGTTTGACTGCTTGTGATTTACAATAATTTTTTCCTATATCATTCAAATAAAGGTAGTGTCAGGTCATTTTGTATTTTAATTAGCCACTTAGGCTTTAGGGCAGCGTGCCCGTATGTTAAACCCTTTTAGTTACTTATTTGGCTTCATCGCCTAATTCCATAATAGTGATTTTGCACATATTTGGCCTCAAGCGCAGTATTTCTCGTCATCCGGGGCACCCCTTTGTTGGTACTTTGACAGTCGGGTGTTAACGCTCGCAGGATTTTCGAACTTCTAGAATTTACGCTGTTGGTGTGACTGCGAGGTCTCGCGCTGTCTTTGTCACCGGAACTTATTTGTTTTATTGGGCGCATCGCCATTGGCTGTCGAGAGTCACGTGGTAACGCCGTTTTGGCTCACGCCACTTCAAGCGTCGTAACGCTCCTTGCTTGGCATTCAGCCGAGAGCCGTCGATCTAAGAGGTCGGATAGTGTGTGTGTTCGTGCGGCGCTCCCGCCCTTGGCGGGGGCGTCAGCCTTTTCTCGGTCTCGTGCTGCTTCAGCAAGTATTTGATAAACTGTTTCGGCAGTTCAACTCAGGCGATTGAACAAGGGAGGTGTGGTGTGTGTCGTTAGCAGCGATCTTATTACGCCAAGGCGTAGGTGTGATGGAATTCCATGCCCGGTTCTACGTCGTCACGTAAGGGAGTGTTCCCTTTAGCTCGTTGTGCGAGGATTCCGTTGAGGTAGGACATCACTTGGGCTAGTTTGGCCGTCGTAGCGGCGTCTGTTGAAGCGCCAGCCTTTGTCGCCATTTTGGGCGCATCCAGACCATTCACACGTCGGCCGTTTTAGCGGCGAATGAATTGCCACAGGCAACCTGTTTCCCGCCAGCTGGACCGCATGCCGATCTCTTGGGCCGTCACCAATAAAATTAAGGTATTTGTAACCATTGAATCATACTAACTTCTCGTGCGCGAGCTGTGCGCTTAATCATGTGAATAATTTCTGAACTCTTGGCATACGTGCTGTAAGGCGGCAACGCCAGTTTGCCAGTTTGGTCGCGGTAAAATTGCATGTGCGCGAACTTGATGTGAAATCTTGTGCACCGTTAAAAACGTACTCTTCGCATCTTAAATTGTTGTCGCGAAGTGGCGTCGCTCGCTCATTTTTGATCTAAGCACTTCCCTCACTTGGGCTTTGTTGTGTTTGCCCAAATTATCATGTGAGCATTTTTATGAACAAACGTTCCCTTTGTGGGACTCATATGTCAAACTGCTTTTGATTTTGTACAGTTATGGGTGTTGTTTAGTAACAGTAGCGCGCCCATCAGCTGATGCTTATTTAGAAGAATTAACGCAATGTTTGCGGCACGCTTTGCTGCCCCAATGTAAGAATCGAATAATAGACGCTTATCTAATTAAGAGACGCTTTATTCTTGGTCGCTTTGTGCATGTTCTGTTTCAGCGTGCGCCCATCATTGAGGAGATAAATGTACGGTGGGGCCAGTGAGATCAGAGCGTGCAGGTAAGCTTGATGGTGACATTGCCGTGGCTGAAAGAGCCCCACTTCGTGATCTAAGTATTTTTGCCATCACGAAATCGTTGTGTGAGTTTATAATTCACGAGTACCCCTATCGACGGAGTGTCTTGAATACTTCGCCCCCGTCTAACCGCCCAGGGCCCGGTTATTCGGGTTAAGACAGGCTTGGTGGCGCCCTCTTTATTTTACCGTTATTTACCGACCCTCTGGCCGGTACCCTTAGATAATCTCGTTAAGAACCCGCCCAACTCCACTGAAAGTCTAGCCGGCCTATCTTGTTGCGGCTGGGTAGCGGCCTAGGAGAACTTTCGTCCCGATTTCGTCCATTACGGCACGCGCCGGCCGTTTCGTTTATGTATGAGCCGGTGCGGTGTCGTAAAGTCAGTTCAAGACCGTAACAGTAGGCCAGCCTTTTTTGTCCACTATTCATATGCCGCTGAGAAACCGACTATTAAACATCCCAAAATAAGGTGGACACCTCAGCAAAAAGCTGTGACAATAAAGCATTTCAAAGAAAATATTAAAAGGAAGAAACCGCTCACCGAGGCAGAAATAGAGACTTTTCGCAAAAAATACACAGTTATGGAAAATAAAGACAGGAAAAAGATTAAAGCCTTTATTTTTTACGAATACAAGAAACTGTAATGATTGCATGTCAAATAATTTATGGCTCTGTTTGCTTTTCATTTTCTTTAGAAATGTTTTTTTTGTAAATAATGTCTTACTGGATGTTTATTTATTAATATGTTACGAAACTTGTAAAAACATTTATTATTTTTACCAATAAATGCTTATGATTTTTAAATTGTCTTTAGAAAACTTATTTTCCATTCATGTCCTGTTGCTGAAAATATTTGGAACAAAATATTATCAATTTTCGCTTGTCAGCAATTACGTACCAACATTTAAAAACGGAATAAAGTTTAAGGAATCCGAATTAAGAAGGCTTGGATTAATAATAATAGCTAGCTACATTTCTAAATTTGGTAAACAAGTGCTCATCTACTCAATGAAAAGTGGAGTCGCATCCGTGCAATAGAATGCTCCATATGATATACAGAAATTACTATGTCAATTAATACGAGATCCACATATCTGGCAACATTGGTGGTACTCGGATCACACAATATTATCTATATACTTCATATTGTATATAAAAGGATCTCGCAATGCCATATGTTGTTAGGATCTCAAAATACACAGTTCTGCATTATCGAATTTTTGTTTTATTATTTGCGTAAATTCGCATTTGAAAGCATTTTCGGAAGATTATTCGGTCCCAAATAAAATAACCATGACGAAATTGTTCTGTGTGGATTTTAAAACATGGATCTCAGATTGAACCAGATATTGTGGATCTCATATTCCACATTTCGGAGTATATATATATGTGTATTATATATATGGTCAAAACACTACAATCTAACCTCACTTTTCAGTGATACTTCAAACAGCTGATCTGGTTTTTATAAAAATCTATTTTGATGGGGCGTGACATCACCACGTTTTTATAAACATTTTTATAAAACCAAGGACAGGGGCTTAACACAATTTTAATCACGTTAATCACGAAGTGAAAGGTTAACTTTTACTTACTAATGAATTAAAACTGCCAAGCTTTCTATAAACTATTTATTACATGTTACTCATTTTTATACACAAATACATACCTACATCATCCAAATATCAGTCTTGCAATATCTACTGCAGCGCTCATTCAACAATATATATATAATACATTCTGTAACTGTGTAAACTATTAAATTATACATGTAAATGCACATTTTTTGAGTCACACGGCCTACTACAATGTAAAACAAATCAACAAGATTTCGACGAAACACATTTAAACATTAATGGGCCAATTTCTTACAAATGAATTAGTAACTCCCCTAAAAAAAAATATTTTACATTATAACAAGTTGTAGTATTTACAAGTTTGGAAATTGGTCCGCAGTACCAAAACTGTATAAACAGGCACATGCTAGTTTTGAGAAACTCGATAAACTTGCAGCCGTTCTTAAACTGAACGGACTGTAGCTATTTGACTAGCCACATTTTATAATAGTACGGTACAATCCTATTAGTGTTGAACAGTTCAAGAGCTGCTGCAACATTTAAAACGGAACGTCGAAACGTTACCTGTGCATAAGCTTCATGTGTGCATTAGAAACAATAATGAACTTGAGCAACGTTTAGTAAAAACACATAAAATCGTGCACTTGATTAACAGGTGTAGCTCATACAGAACAAACTATAGTAAAAACACAGAACAGTGTTACTCGAATGTCGTCATTCCATCCACACTTACTAACTGTGACGTGAGAGATTGTCATATGAGCACCAAAAACTAGTATGAGAATTTCTTAATATGATTGGGACTTCAACTTTCGAGATGCATAGATTTGCGACTACACGTAACAACGAAAAGATGGCACTACAAATAGTAACGATTATATTAAAATGGCAACTAAAAGGAATATGTGGTTGCAATTTTGAACAAAATTATTTTGAAGTGGTGCGATATAGTGGTCTACACACAGAACTAATTCGGCAGTGGCAATTGTTTTAATGCTGCTTTTTTATAATTTATCACAAGTGTCATGTGATCATAAGTTGTTTTTATGTACTAAATAATAACAAATAGTATTTTACTCCGAATTAGTTTTGTAAACAAATAATAAATGATTTGCCAAACGCTGCAATTTTTGAACACCACCATCGTGTCACTTATTTGTTATTTATGGCATTTACTACGACTACAATTACAGTAAATTTATGCATCTCTTAAAGCTTACTTTAAGTCAATAACATAAATATTGTCCTTTTGACTTCGTTTCACATAGTGGAGTAGGTACTTCGATGTCTTACTAAGTTCTATTATATAACCTTGCACTACATTATGTACAGATTTAAAACTACATTTTATTTACAAAACTGTTATTGTAAAACCCAGCCTTGGACATCAAACTATTCGTATTTGGTACAATTTTATACGTTGTTTTGAACAATACGCGCTATTTCTTAAAGCGATATATCACCAACAGGTTTTTGGACTACGATTCTGCTTCTTTGGGGCTTACACAAGTACCGATCACACGACAGTTAAAAAAAGATCCCTAGTGGATCATATTTTCAGCTGAACGTTTTAGTTCGTTTGGATTTATAAATTCTGATCCACATCTTCGAGGAGTTTGTAAATATAAATTTATTGTAGGTACTCATACCGCAGCGTACATATATCAAACAAGTAGAGACACTCATTGTCGGTTCCTTTGATGTCAAAATTCCGATTTGGATGACCTTGAACGGCTCCTTTCCGATAGTACTAACAGATGGCGCCACTACTTTGATACATATGTTGGTAGCAGAGCCAGCAACTGGCTCTGATTGGTAGAATTTTGTGCTGCCATCTGATAGTCAAGCTTAGAAATACCCCCCAACTTACTGTCCCAGGCACTTTTAGACAGGTTTCAACATTGGACTTAAGTGTCTCTACTTGTTTTATGTATGTACGCTGCCGCTTGTGTTCAAAAGAATCGCAAAATCTTGAAAAATTATTAAGACTGGTTTGGATTTATAAAACACATTGTTTATGTATAACACTGTGTACAATAAAATGTCTGAATATTACAAGAGTTAAACGAAAATTACCAATTGACCACGGCATTTCTTTTACAACAAATAAAAACGATCAATTACTATTACGATTGCTATACAATATAGATACATTTATAATAGAACAATAAAATAATATCACGTCAAATTTTAGTATTCAACTGAGCATCTTAATTTTTCGATATGTGAAATAAATAAACGGAAAACTGCATTTAGCCAAAAATAATTAAACAAATATATTTAAATACAAACAAGCAGATGAGAAAAATCATTTTTGTATCATCGAATTTTGGAAATTATGAACTCAAGTGTGGGCATGGGTCAAAGTACGATCATGTCATCGGATATCTAGATTCATATATGCCACTACACAATATTCTAGCAATTTTTAACTATCATTACTTCGCAATAAGACTAGTCTTAAATTCATGGCAGTTAGCATGATCAAACGGGAATGTATTTGCAACTAGATATTAAATTTGTATATATAACATCACATATCTAATATCAACTGCATTATTTCCAATGTTTATTGGTTAACCAATTCAAAGAATCAGTTCTATTAACATTTTAAAAAATTGGGTCAATTGGTACATTTTCGTCAAACAAACTCTTATCATACACAAGATCAAACACTACACGATCTTAATAGTTGTGTCAGTATCTAATTTCGACAAAGTCTTCTTAACTCTAAGCGCTGTTAATCTAACAGCAGGATTACTGTGCCAACACTCCTGCATAATCTTCGACATAGTCTGGAGCACGTCCTCGGACTCCCACCGCAACGGAATGTGCGGCCTGACCTTTTTCACGCACACCACTTGCAGCATATCCTCGAAACTGGGGTCGCTGGACACGCAGTCGTAGTAGGGCAAAGCATACTCGTCGGCAGTTGTGATATTGTCGCCGGTGACGCACCGCCGCGACATCTCCCACAAGACCAACCCGAGGGAGTACATGTCGGCCATCTTGTGCGCCTCGAAATTGTTAATATTTATCGACTTGTCGAGCACTTCCGGCGACATATACCTCTTTGTCCCGCTCCGCTCGTTGGGAGGCACGTCGATTTCATTGGTATCACTTAAATATTTCACAGACAGGCCGAAATCCGCAATGGCACACTCCCCGTTCCGCTTAACTAGTATGTTCTTGCTCTTGATGTCCCTATGGGCTATGGCGGGCTTCCCTCGGGTTCCGAATATTTCCGTGTGCAGGTGCGACAGCCCGCTGGCGATACTAAACGCCATAACTAGGAGCGAGGAGGGGTCCAAGACTTGGTTCTGCAGGTAGTCGTATAAGGAACCGTGTTCGTGATAGTCGGTAATGAGCAACATTTGAGTCCAGGAACCTGTGCCCTTTATGTCGGCGGCGATGAACCCGAGGATGTTCTCGTGTCGCATGAGGACTGTCTGGTAGATTTCCGTCTCTCTGAACCATGACTGCTCCTCCGTCGTGAGGAACACTTTCACGGCAACGCGTTCCCCTCGCCATCGTGCCAGCCAGACCTCGCCATATCGGCCTTTTCCAATGGAGCGTACCTGTAATAATGGCAACTGTTAGGATGGTGTTTTATAATAGTTTATTCAAATTTGCATATACTAAAACATGTACTAAAAACAACTACAGTTTGTAACTACATTTTAATTGACGCATTATAAAGACTAAGAAATAAATGAAGAAAAATCATTTAACAGACTATATCTCGCTTTGTTAATAAATTTAGGATTAAAGTCCATTTCATTATTTAATTCATCTCCTAGTTTACACATTCTCCATACAATCTTTCGAGAATATACTGTTGGAATGTTAATAAATTAATAAATAATGTTGTTCATATATAATAATGCTATTTAAGGGAACTGAGAGTTATTTGTTATAATAACTTCAAATAATTGATTAATTACTTCGACACGAAGTGTACGAAGTATTGAAATTCCCTCATATCGAAAACCACTCTGAGTCAAATATCTCTAAAATTCGAGCCAACCGACTAATGAACCCACTATATCAAATCTCCGTCTCGGCAGTGCGAATCTTTTGGTGAAGATCCCAGCCCACTAGATCAAGCATTGGGGGGTGCCTAAACGTGCTGTGCGGGGGATGTATGTTCGTATGTGTACACGATTCCGGTCGCCAGGAACCTTCCTGAAGTCTTGGATCGTTTTCATACGATAGGTTCTCCGAAAATGAAGGCAACATCAACTTTTGAGCTATGGTCGTCGACAAAAAAAAATATATTTTTTTTTTGATAAATAACTGGTTCATAGCATTTCATTGTATTAGCGAAACGGAGTGATGCTGAGTATCGAAGTATTCTTGGAAAGCACGGAAGGGCGCTTTTCTTGGGTGGGGGGTACTGTATATTTGTACTTAATTTTGAAAAATATTTGTCATTTTTTATATTTGATCGATCATCCGATTTCTGAATAGAAGTGATGATTGATGAAGCTTCTTTTCCAAACTTATGGAAAAGAATCTTCATTGCTCGATTTTGAAAAGAGATATCGGAGTAAGATTAGTTTTCCAACTTTTCAAAGATAATGGAGGTATTTCATCTGGCCCAGGATGGGTACCATCTAATAGTCCTATTGCATTAAAAATATCCAATTTCAATAAATCTACTCTACAAATATTTATTACTGAATCATCATAACTATTTTCAATCATGTTGTCAAAATCATGTTCGGAGGTGTGTATGGGGACTCTAAAACGTGAAGATCTGTTGAAAACTCAATTTCGAATTTTTGAGGTCAATTCAATACTTCTTTTATTGTAAAAGGAAGTAAAAAACAGAACGAAACCTAAGAAGACTACAACAATTAGAGAAATCAAAGATCTGAGAAGACTGCAAATAAAACAAACGGCAAGGTAGACATCTGAGAAGACTACAATTAAAACAGAAAGCAAATATCTGGAAAGACTGCAACAAAAACAGTAAACAAAGTTCTGGAAACACTGCAACAAAAATGCTCAGCAAAATAATATGGAATGACTGCAATAGAACAGAAAGCAACGTAATAACCTAGAAAGACTGCAACAAAACAAGACAGCAAGGTAGAGATATGGGAAGACTATAAACAAAACAGAAAGGAAAGATCTGGAAACACTGCAACAAAAGTGGTAAGCAAAATAAAGAAATGAAATGACTACAAACAAACAGAAAGCGAAGTAATAACCTAGAAAGACTGCAACAAATAGAGAAAGCAAAGATCTGGGAAGACTGCAAACAAAATAGACAGCACAGTAATAATTTGGGAAGACTGCAACAAAGATAGAAAGCAAAGATCTGAAAATTGCAAAAAAAATGGTAGGTAAGCAAAATAAAAAATCTGGGAAGAATGCAAAAAAACAGAAAGTGAGGTAATACCTAAGAAGACTGCAACCAATAGAGAAAGCAAAGATCTGGGAAGACTGCAAACAAAACAGACTGCAAGGTAGACATCTGAGAAGACTACAATTAAAACAGAAAGCAAATATTTATCTGGAAAGACTGCAACAAAAACAGTAAACAAAGTTCTGGAAACACTGCAACAAAAATGCTCAGAAAAATAATAATATGGAATGACTGCAATAGAACAGAAAGCAACGTAATAACCTAGAAAGACTGCAACAAAACAAGACAGCAAGGTAGAGATATGGGAAGACTATAAACAAAACAGAAAGGAAAGATCTGGAAACACTGCAACAAAAGTGCTAAGCAAAATAAAGATATGGAATGACTACAAACAAACAGAAAGCAAAGTAATAACCTAGAAAGGCTGCAAAAAATAGAGAAAGCAAAGATCTGGGAACACTGCAAACAAAATAGACAGCAAAGTAATAATTTGGGAAGACTGCAACAAAGATAGAAAGCAAAGATCTGAAAATTGCAAAAAAATGGTAGGTAAGCAAAATAAAAAATCTGGGAAGAATGCACAAAAAACAGAAAGTGAGGTAATACCTAAGAAGACTGCAACCAATAGAGAAAGCAAAGATCTGGGAAGACTGCAAACAAAACAGACTGCAAGGTAGACATCTGAGAAGACTACAATTAAAACAGAAAGCAAATATCTGGAAAGACTGCAACAAAAACAGTAAACAAAGTTCTGGAAACACTGCAACAAAAATGCTCAGCAAAATAATAATATGGAACAACTGCAATAGAACAGAAAGCAACGTAATAACCTAGAAAAACTGCAACAAAACAAGACAGCAAGGTAGAGATATGGGAAGACTATAAACAAAACAGAAAGGAAAGATCTGGAAACACTGCAACAAAAGTGGTAAGCAAAATAAAGAAATGAAATGACTACAAACAAACAGAAAGCGAAGTAATAACCTAGAAAGACTGCAACAAATAGAGAAAGCAAAGATCTGGGAAGACTGCAAACAAAATAGACAGCACAGTAATAATTTGGGAAGACTGCAACAAAGATAGAAAGGAAAGATCTGGAAACACTGCAACAAAAATGTTCAGCAAAATAAAAATATGGAATGATTACAAAAAACAGAAAGCAAAGTAATGACCTAGAATGACTGCAATAAAGAGAGAAAGCAAAGATCTGGGAAGACTGCAAACAAAACAGACAGCAAAGTAATAGATCTAGAAAGACTGCAAACAAAAACAGACAGTAAGGTAGAGATCTGGGAAGACTAAACAAAACAGAAAGCAAAGATCTGAGAAGACTGCAACGAAAACAGAAAGCACAGAAAACATCAGAGATGACTGTGACAAAAACAGTAAGCAAAGTCCAGTAAAACTACTTGGAAAAACGACCATAGGCCAGAACTACAAGTGGCAACACAACAATGGGCCTTTGGTATTGAAAGCTGAAGTCACATTTAACATAAAACAGCTAAGAAATAACAAAACATTTTGCTCAAATGCAGGTGTCCTAAGATTTATCAGTATAAGTTGCTATAACATTTATGAATCTTGTGAAATATCAAAGAACGGGCTCAAACCATTCTTTTTCCTAAATCTCTACCGACAAATGCATGTAATAATTATAAATTAATAAGCTTCATGAGTCATACGACGAAACCCTTAGTAAGCAATTACAAAATCGAATTCACTGTAAATGTAACATTTTACAAAAGGGAGATAAGATTACTGTTAATAGGAGTAACGTATGAAAACCAGGTATAGTAAAAGGGATTCACTCAACAAGTCACGATCTTATATAAAAGAAGAAGGTGAAAGAAGGCAGAGCTGCAGAGTAAATATGGTGGACAAAATTTGAAATGATTTACTTAAATTATAAACTCTGTTTATTTGTTTGCAACGATTGATAAATATGTTATCACTGAATGTTCAGTGTGTTGTATTAATAGAATAAGAGCTTGAAAAGGAGGTGTAATCATAAGTTACTTTTAGATATAATCGACACAGGTGACTAACATATAAATAACTGTAAGTTAAATTATTACAAATTACAATCTAGCACTGTACCATTTGTATCTGCTTGGCAATTGTCCTTTGTACTAGAAGCGGCAAGCCCGAACCTGAGCCGCTGGACTGTTCTATGAAGTTTGCTAATGTGGCATTTGGAAGCATTTCGACGTTGGGGTATCTGTCGGGGTAGCGTTTGATGAAGTACTGCTGCTTCCGCTGCTCTTCTTTTCGGCGGTACCGCAAATATACACAAGCAATTACGAGTAGGAAGACGGTGATGCAGACTGTCACTGATGCTAGCAAGACTATGTACGGGACACTATCACCTTGATCCAGAATCGACGGCGCTGATGTCGTTGTGCGTTCCTCTATGTGGGGTTTCAGATCTTTGTTGCACTGGTCGTAGCCATCACAGCACTCTATCGATTTACCTCGCAGGTGTGGCACGAGGTGTCCTTTACACTGCAAAAAAACTAGGAGTTAATCTATGGCAATTAGTACTATAATTGGTTGTTTTCACACTAAGTTTATGTTTTTCATCATACACTTTGATTTCTACTATGTTAAAGAAATTTTAAGTGGGTCCCAAGAAATTCGACTATTAAGATCATGTTGTAACTGATCAATTACAATTTACAGTTCGTCATTGATCTGGAAAAACGAGACTTCCCCCAACCGGAAAAAAATTTTATTAAGAAAATGTAAATTTAAGAAAATTTAAATTTAAGAAAAATTAAATAAATTCTTTTTCTCATTATTTCGCTGTTGTAATCTGCATTAATTCACTTTTAGAGTAAATAAATAATTTCAAATTTCAACATTCTTGTAGTAAAAGATTTAACTGTTTAGTTAATTCAAACAATGCAATATGCCACACAACATTAATAATGCAATTTGTTAAAGAACTGGTACATCTTCAAAGCTATTGTAATAGAAGTAACAAAAATGTACAAAGCTTTAACTTCAGAAAACCAACAACTAGTGGACTGATGATTAAAGGAAAGAGTCAAAAAGAAGTTGGAAATTTTTTACAAAAACAACAGAAAACATCCATAACTTGAGTAATTGGTATTGAAAGAGTGCTAATGCAACTAAACTATATAAAGACAGTAAAAGCAATCACAAACTATTTCATAATGTGCTGAAGAATCGTAGACGAAATAGTACACTGAACCACAATGAAAAACACAGAGGGAAAGATACTAAAAAAAGAACACGAGATAATGAATAGATGAAGAACATACTTGCGGAGGAGTTGCTATGTATAGAGAAATAACTGAAACAAAGACGAAGCGCATTAGAAAAAACATGGCAATCAATACCAGAAGAAAATGAAGAACATGAAGAAACATTCGAAAAATTAAAAGAAGCACTGAAGAAGAGTAAATACAAAAAGCACCATGGCACAAAAAGTAGAAATAGATACTGCTACACAAATATAACAAAACATGAAAAGACGAACTGATAGCAAAGGATTGGAAGATAAGGGCACTAGCATTAATATTTAAAAACAGATAACAAGGATTGCAACAACAATAGAAAGATAATGCTACTAAATAGGGCCATGAAAACTATGACCACTACAAAAAAAAGAGGAATAATAGAATCGAGCGAAGAGTTTTAGAAATAGAAGAAGTGTACAAGATGTACTCAAAAAACACTGATAAAATGCAAGAGCAAAAATTCATTTTTGACCTAGAGAAAGCTTTCAATTAAAAATATGGGCCAACCAAAGAGGCATCAACGACCAACGGATTGGTATAACAACATAATATCAATTATGTAAACCGAACAAAACAAAAAGACAAGGAGGAGGAATTAGCCCATTACTTTTTGCAGTGTTCATGGATGATATGTAATAGAAGAGAGGAAAAAGAACACCATGGGGATTATAAAAATCTAAAAAAAAAAATTGAAAATCTAAGACTGCATTTGCTAATGATGTAATAATTACAACAGATAGCAAAAAGGTTAGCGCCAAAGAAGTATAGCAATATCAAATAAAAACTTACAGAATATGGTATGAAAGTAATTAAAAAAAAGAATAAAATAGAATTAATGGTATTAACAGATATACAAAACACATATACAAAGAGACAAGAGATCGAATTTAGCAAGTAGGTACATCAAATTCATTATTTAGGAGTAGTAATACAGGAAGAAAGTGGGAGACAAGAAGTGGAAATTAATGAAAAATGTATAAAGAAGGCAAGATATACTATGTGATAAATAAGAGGGCCCAAGGCAGAAGAGAAGTCTAAAGGAAAAAGAAATGTCCACAAAGTTATATAGAGACCACTCTTAACATATGGATTGCGGAATCATTCATACTATCCGCCATCAAGAGAAAAAGCAAGATACTAGCTATGGAAACGAAAAAATTTACAAAGTGAGGGGCGTAATATGAAACAATTTTCTGGCTTAGCTTAATTGTTTCGCCATTTACCCATTTACTTCAGGCCCAACCTGTATATTTTTACTTGAGTTATAATCCATTGTATTTCGAATTTAAAATTTTTAATCCGCTCATTTTGTACCGATTCTGGAAAGCCCGAATTGCTTGTTATCGCGAGGCCGCAGCCTTCAACTGTTTTAGCTAGTTTTAGCTACGCGGGCATTCTTTTCTTGCATCTCGACGAAGCAGCTCGCTTCGAAGAGGACCCGTTCATGCCTTATTACGCCACGACAATTAATTTCGTTTCCAAGAGCTAATAATTCGAATCAGATACGATTGGGATTTTCTGTTTGCTTTTCTCGTATTAATTGTATTTCCTTTAGCTCTTGATTAACAGTTCTAACCCAAGAATTTAATCTGGAAAGCCAGGTCGCTGTCCTGTTTTAATCCTCAACATCGGCTAATGCTTTACCTAACTTCTGCAATTAGGGACGTGGTTGTGCTTCAATTACGGGCGCATCCAAGGTGCTTCTAACCCAGTGGTATAGCAACCCCTGACCAGTTTTTCCCGTCAGCAATTAATGGGTGCTGGAAGATCAAGGTTAGTGCCGCTTTTGTGGTGATTACTGTATTGAAAGTGGATGGTTTCCCTGCCTTCAAGTTAATTTGGTCCGGCTATTCCACGATTATTCTACGTTAAATTATATTCGATACCTGGAATTTGCATTCCAAAATTTATTTTTATCTTTGATGCGACGGGTTAGTGACGTCATCGGTATTTTTTGTAAATGAAAGCCTGTATTTGTTTATACTTCTGTTTAAAAATGTTTCAAGACTTGACAGTTTTGATAAAAACTCATTCAGGAATGCTAATTAATATGCACAAATGACAGTTTTTTAAACGTAAAAAATCAAAAAACTGATTTTATAGAAAAGCAGCAAGCACATGTGGTCTTCCATTCAATTTCATTAGAATAATGAAGACCAAGTAAATGCAGTAACTTCTGATTTGTGGTTTAAATTTTGAAAGAAATGTGAATTAACAAATATACAAATCTGTTTTTATTTATTTATCACAGAGTATTTCATATATGCAAAAATACGTTTTATTGTACAGTTGCGGCCAATAAAAAATGGGACAACTCTTATAACGGATTTTTGTCTAATTCTGGCTGCTTGAACTTGTTTTATTAATATGTCATTATGCAACGTTGAATATTTGATATCTGCTAAACAATTAAAAATTAGAAATAATACGACAAAGTAGTTATACCGCATATAAATGCACTGGCGGATCCAAGGGGGTGTCAATGGGGTCAATTGATACCCCCTTGGGCCTCTTAAAAAATTTAATCGGATAAAAAGTTGACTACTTTGTTTTAATTATAAATAAAACGCACCCTATAGCATCCGCTTGTAATATTTAAATTTGCTGAATGCTTTTTCAACATTCTTAATTTCCTTTTAATTCAACTAGGCGCAAATTTGCCCTCACCCCCCTGCGTTGGTGGGGTTTTCGTTGCTCATCGATGTCGATTCTGTGACCTGTCTAGTGTATACCAGTCTCCACTACACAAAAGAATGAACTGCACCTGTTGCATAGTTATCGGCGCATTTTTAAATTTTACTAATAATATAATGTTTTCATTCTTTGTTTTAAATTGTGCAACTAGTTAGTCAAAGTTTAAAATATCGCCTGGAATATTTCAATTTCGTATGTAAAACAATGCATATTTTATAACATTTCGCGTAAAAGCAAAAACGTACATACTTGATTTGTAGGTAATTGGCATTTATACAGAGATCCCAAGCGTTACACATAAGGCATTTTTAAAAATTGAGAACCCTAACGTTCCCAGAAAAACGTGTGTATTTCCTTTCTCGGAAAAAAATTATGTAGAAGTAATTAAAATGCATTTTAATATTAGTTACTTGGATAAATATACTTGGCGTGTCTATTCGTATATAAAACAAGGAGGTTTTTGTCGTTTTTTCTTGAAATGGAGCATGTTAAGTGGCTCAAACCGTTTTTCTTTTAATGAAAAACAATTGAATTTAGAGGTATGAAGTAACATATAAACAAAATATCATTAAAAGCGCTTTTAAAAAACTCATACAGGGCCTTCCATTTGAAAAAAAAACGAAATTATTACATTTGCTAATATTCAGCACAATGTATATCAGTAATACCCAGAACCACCATTTTTCACTAAAAAGGTAGTTCAGGAAAAGCATACTTTTTTGGCAACGTTTTTCTTCATATAATTTTTTTCTCTTGCAGCAGCCACCTGAAATTCAGCATTTTTGTATGAAATCGTTGATATGTATCTCCAAAACAACTAACATTAGACCTATACAACTTGATATAAAATTATTAGTAATTCAATGCAAAACTTACAAGTTACCTAAATATAGGAATAGGACATTCCAAAGTAAGTTTGATTCGCTACACTGTTTTGAGCCACCCTGTACAACCAAACTATTTTAATAATGTGCACCACATTTGTACTTACAACTTTTATATAAACAATATTTATGTAACTCTCTTAGTTTTAGAAATATCTTCCACCCGCATCCCCCCCCCTCCCCTCATCTTTGCCAGACCCTGTATATGGTTTACCTTTATTTTGGTATAGCTAGATCGGTTTATTGTTCCTGCTTTTACTTTTTTGTTATTTTTGTATAGCCTATATAGCTAAAATAGCGGTGCAATATTTTTTTAAGTATAGGGTTAATATAACTTGTGTCTTTTATTTGTTGAAATCGAAAAAAAATCAAATATGAAAAATCAATTTTTTACCTCTTTTATTCTATATATCTACCTAGTACCATCCCATAGTAGGCATTACCTAACTAAACCATTAGCTTAGCCTTACTGCTCAATCTACAAAAATTAGTTGACACCCCCTTAGGAAGTCTCTGGATCCGCCTATGGTGACAAAAGGTGGAATAATCGCGAAAATAGACGTAAGTCTCCCATTTGTTTTGCCACAACTGTACAAACATAAGGTGCGATTCTAGAATGAAAAGTTAGAAAACATCAGTGACTATTTTTATTTAAAAATCTATTTAGTAAAATCATTCTAAAAATTTCGTATAATTTATAATAACAATAAGTACGAAACATATATAAAATAAGTTCATCTTATCTCAATGCATCTTGCACATTGGCTTTAGTTATTTTAAATTTAAAAAAATAGCTATGACTTCTAAAGTGTTACTTGTGGTAATTTATGTGCATTACTAGAAAGGTTGCAAGAATAAGAACTGTAATAGAAATTATTGCTCGTGTGGTCTTGTAGTGGAGGTTGTGTGTGGTTCTATTATGCAGCTGCATTGATTTGTAGAGAGCTTTGTTGTCGGGTCGTTGCCCAATTGGTACCGCGATATAGTATACTTTGTGTCTGGGAATAGTGGACATCCGGCGAGATGCCCATTATCAGAGATCCACGGAGCACACCTGGATAGGCTAAATGCTAATTTTCCACGAATGCCACGGTATCTGAGGGGGCGGCAAGGGCAGTTGCAATTCGCACTGACGTGAGTTGGTTTTCACTGGTCTGATTAGCATTAGTCTAATAGGCGCCCGATGCGGTAAGCATCCGTATTACGCGGTGCACCTGAAGATCATCCCTGATCGAGATATTCTAATAGATGCTATATGGGGGCTGTAAGTACTATCATCCCGAACACGTACTGTTAAATGTAATAATGCTTTCTTGCTTTTGTCGAATATGCGACCCTAAATTTTGGTTAATCGCCAGCTTGTAATTCATGCATGGGATTAGATTTGAATTCAGGAAAAAATAAAATAACCCCGAACCAAGATAACTGTCCCAACAATGTAATACTAACCATGTTATTATTAAATTATACGGATTTTTCAGAAAATGTATAAGTCAAAACATTGGATTAACGCCGACCATAACCTTCCAATCCAATAGAAACAACGTGCTTGGCTCACCTGCTGTTTTACCTTCTCCCGTTCTCGGAAATTTTGGAATAGGAAAGGTTCTATTTTGATAAATTGTAGGTTTTAATTAAAGCCGAACACTAGAATTGCAACTCCGGAAATTCCACCAGTACAGCGGGATATTCATAAATTAGAGGTTTAACTAAATTATGACAGAGCTATTTGCTATTTTCAGCATTTTAATATCCTACATTGATTTTTTAGGTTTATATTCAGACACTCATTTAAAAAA
Source organism: Agriotes lineatus (assembly GCA_940337035.1). Lineage (NCBI taxonomy): Eukaryota > Metazoa > Arthropoda > Insecta > Coleoptera > Elateridae > Agriotes > Agriotes lineatus. The sequence goes on along the minus strand of OW679201.1, from coordinate 121,405,679 downwards.
CCGATTACGTCATCGCAGTTTAAGCAACTGACTTGTCATTTACAAATAACATTGGAAGCTTTTTTTATCACAATTACATTAATCAAATTAAGATTAAACGGGTAATTTGCTGAATTTGCATTTATAATCGCTACTCAGCTCCAGTTCTAGTTGGGGTCATCTGCATATAACATATTGCATATAAATATGAGATTATTTTTTATCTATTTCTGACAGTTTAAAAACCAACAATAATTAATGGCTTCATGGAAGAGGAAGATGCAGTAAACGCCTACACCCAACCACACACAACCCGAATAAATGTTTCATTATTATTTTTGAAATTGTACCTTTAGAAAGTACCCAACTTCAGAAGCCTCCCCTTAAGGAAGAGTCGATAAGTTTCTCTTACATATAAGGCGCTGCCTTTATCAGGCCACTTCGAAAAATTGAAGTAACCAACTGAAGTGGGTAGATTGTAATGGCTTTACACAACTTAATTTATGCAATAAAATTATGAATGAAACTCTCGAGGAAAGCCCGCGGAACAACTCCGGATGTTTAATTAGTGTTCGACCCAACTACTTTGCACTTACATTATTTAATAATGAGAATGTCAATACGTTTGAATGCGAGTTCATTCCTTTCCATAAATACCGCAGTTAGTTCAAAGCCACTTGCAATGAACTTGCAATTATCATTTCGAAGTACATACACATGTTAAATAAAAAGTTCCAACACATTTTAGTAAAGAAATAGTTAGTGTGCTTGACAACGCGTGACATCATGTAAATGTGTTGAATTTTCTTCGAAGGCACAAAGTCGTCAATATTTCTTCCGAGAAAAAATCAAAAATATCGCTTAAATAAACGGCCCTGTATATTTTAATTTTTGCAATAAATGTTTCAATGAGTTCAATGGCATCGCCAAGTACATAAAGTAGGACTTTATTGGACGAGTCTATTTTATGGCAGAGCGAGCGTAGCGTGTGAGGCCGGTAAGGAGGATGAGTCAAATGATCAAATAATACTATAATCAAGTATTTATGAAACACTCCCGATATAACATTATTGATAAAAAACTACGTTAATGGCCTCAAAAAAGCAATTTCAGATAAATCGTAGCGACCCTGGCAGTTTGTTTCTTTAGTTCTCTCAAAAAAAGCTAATCTGTTACATCCCGGTTTTGAAAATTTTAAAGAAAATTAATGAACCATGGCCAGATTTCAATAGAAACTCATTTCACGCCGCATTCTCACTTAATGGAACCGAATTCGATGCGTACCTGCATGAACCCTCGCTCATCGGCAGGGAGGCATCCGTAGGTGACTTCGTACTCCAGCGACCTGGAGTCGGGGTCCCACACTTCTTCGATGGCGGTGAAGCATTGGCCCCCTTGCTTGATCTCGCACGTCCCATTGATCATCTCGTTGGGACAGTGCCCCTCGCAGTAACATCTTCTCACTGAAACAAAATGCATCATCAGCAATGGAACCTCTGCTAGCTAATACGGAGTCATGTAGCGTAATCAATTAGCCTGTCCAAACAAGACTTGTGAGAAATTAATTCCGCATCTTTGCGATTACAACTGAGCTAATTATGTAGGTAACGGTGGCCATTTCCTTTTAGTAATGAAACAACGCATGGGGCAATATTAATCTGGCGTAATTCGTCAAGGGTCAGTAGTGTGCCATATTAAAACGATGGTTCGGTTCGCAGCTTGGTCTTACAATTTTCATTAAGATAAAGCCCATCAGGCAAAATAAATTGACCGATAAGTACTACGTACAATGATACAATTTTGAGACAATCGACCGAAAATATTTGCTATGAATGAACTAAAAAACACATAGAAATTCTCATTAATCATTGATACGCCACTGATGTTAACATAGGTCTTACAAATACTTGGTTGCAACTTCGCGACCAAACATCGCAAAAATAATGGACGGACGTGGATAACTTCCACATAATGATAATGGCGCTGCACACAAAACAAGTTTCGATCATACATATTTATAGCACCATGGTTGAAGCTATTTATATTTATTTAAACAAAAAACTATATTCCTCGTTATCGTCTCGTCGCGGCCGTTATTACAAAACTATTGAGTAACAATAACAATTCCAGTCTAAAATTCTTCGGGAAGAAACCTTCCACCTCTGCATGAATTAAACGGCGGGCAGCGCCTTCCGCAGTTTTCTAATCCGTCACACAATCGTTTGACGTGACAGGCAAATGCCAAAAGCCATTGCTCAACAATGCGTGGATACGGCCATAATACGGTCATACAAGCGGTTATTGTGCATAGATTTGTAGGAGGCATGCATATTTTGCAACAGGTCGCCACTCCCGCGTTAATCGATGGAGGAAATCGACGTTTGCATCTAACGTGTTCATTTGCTCTAACTGGGCATTGTTTCGACATCGTGCAACACTAAGTCAACATTCATACATGGTTCAATTAACAATGCCTTCTCGCACCGCTCCTAAGCACACAACGTTTCCTCAGAAATGGGCTGGGTATGCAACAACTGGCATGCCTACTATTTATTAGTGCCTCAGTAAAAATATTCGCTAATGTGCTGTATACAATAAAAGCAACACGTGTATTTTGTCTCGAGGAATTGCCCAACGCATTTGAATAGCAACATTGTAGTGTTGCAGTTTACTGCATATCGTTGTAAATTGAGTTTGAAGTAACATAAATAGTCCATAACATGGGAGCAACACGAATTGAACAAATCTGAAAGCGTTCAGTAGTAGTTTCTCTTCGTGAAGAAAAGTACATAACAATGTACTAAATTCAATTAATTACGCTGCTTTCGCGATAGTTGATACTAATCATGTCAATCACAACAAATGGCATTCTTAAGGCCGCATAAACCACATCAAACCGTTTTCGAGGACGACCAAGTAAAAGATGTATGGCAGTTGCGACACAGGACAACAACCAATAAAAGAAAAGACAATGGAACAAAGCGATGTAATGAGATATTCATTAAAACATGGAGTGTGAGAAAAGTAAGAGGAATGAAAAATAAGGAAGCTATACCAATAAATAATCAAGAAATCCTAGATACATATATATGGGAAAACTAGTATAAAGAAAAAATCGAAAAAAATATGAGGAAATAGGAACTGATGAAATGGACTATGAAGAAATAACCGAAAACACAAGAGAAATATCCAGAGAAGTAGAACTTTTATAAAACATTAAAAAAGGAGAGCGGGGGGGGGGGGGGGCAATTAAATAGAACCGGAGATATGAAGTGGCCGCAAGAAAAAGGAAATAGATGAATACACAAAACATGTAATTAAATGAAGAATTGATACAAGAAAAAATACCGAAAGACTGGAAAAGTAATATAACAGTGTCGATCTATAAAAAGGAGGATCTCTCCGGCCTGATGTCAGCACAGGTAATTCGAATTAGAAAATGATTGAAATTACACTACCACCTGGAGCCTCGAGATAAGAGACTAGAGAAATTCATTGGCCAATTCGACCTACCTTTGGTGACGTCACGCCAGAGAGCTGAGACCTTGTTCTTCAGCTGGTATTGATCATACATAGTGTGATAATTCTAGGAAAATCTGTTTGTCCTCGGTAGCATATAAGGTCTACATGAAAATTGTGGAAATAAGACCACCAAAGAAGTGAAGAAAACACACCACGAAAAGAAGTAGAGAAAAAATAGACGATGGAAAGGCAGTTTTTAGAACAAGCAGACAAGAGATAATATATATCTTGTAAGAAATCTAATGGAAAGAATAATAAACAGTGGTGGAAAACTATATTCGACTTCTATAGATCTAAAGGTAGCGTTTGACAGCATAGAAAAGCAAATAATATAGAGGTGTCTATTAAAACAAGAAAAATTCAATGTAATAAAAAGTATATACAAAAATGTTAGAATCAAAATACAAGTAGCTGGGCGAAATCTGATTCGTTCGAAACCAGGGGGACAACTAGAACCCACTAATTTTCATTATAATCATGGATAGATAAATATAAAACACAAAAATAAAACAGAACAAATGACCATAAAGTATAAAAATCGCACCCCTACAAAACTAAATAGTATATTATAATGGATGACATTGTACTCATAGCCAGAGCACAAAAGAATAGGCAATCCACGTTTAACAAATGGCTACATAAAATAGAAAAAATAAGATTAAAATGCACGTAGCCTAAACCCAAATGATTGTAAATGATAAAGAAATAACAGAACAGGAAGACCAATAAGATGCAGACATCAAAACTTAGGAGGCTGTAGCCATCCATGTATGAGTATTTGGAAAGCGTACTAACAAATGATGGAAAATTCGACTTGGGAATTGCAAGAAGACAAAAAGGAACAAACATTTACCACTGTATCAGTAACACAATCCACGGAAACGGAAAAATCGGCATTACTGTAAAGAGACGAGTTTACAACACAATAGCCGTAGTAACAACACTCTTGCCTGTGAGACATGGATACCTCCGAAGAAACATGAACCACAATTGGAAATTAAAAAACAAACAAACTGGTATGAACACATAATGAGAATGGTTATAGACAGATCAGTAAGAAAAGTGGCGGCAACTAGGATAATAAACAAAAAAAGGAAGAGCAAAGAAATCCTGGAGTGCCCCAAGGGCATAGGGTATTTTGAGAAGAAGAAAAGTATGGAAGTGTGAAAAAAACATGGCAGTGTGAAACCAGAGCACACGGTGGAATATATTCCAGAAATTATTAATCACATGATGTATTTTGTAGTTGTATAACTTGCAGTTTTTCAGTCTTTCAGGTACATATACAGATTGCGGCAGGCAACTAGGAGCATTGCAAAAGCAAGGAGAATATGTATGTGGCCGTTGTGGTGTTTAACAAACGAACAATCAATGTGCGATAGCGGTAGGTCGTTAGGATCATTATAAATACAAGGTATATATTCGATTTTTATTTTTTTTAAATACAATTACGGCCACATGTAAAGTTCCCTTGCTTTTGCTATGGTCCTAGTTGCCTGCCGCAATTTGTATGTATAGCTCTATGGAGTACTATACTGAAACCATTATTACATGCAAGAATACCGCAACTGACAACACCCGGAGATGGGGAGATATATTCCCTTGGCTAATGGCCTTTGATACACCAGCTATGACCTGCTTGATAAGGCACATATCTGCCTAGCTGACATTATCCAGATATAGTAAACACCAAGACATTGCGTCAGAGAAGTGCCCTCCAACTTGTCTACCGGTGTATTCAGGCCTTGCTTCATTTTTCTGATTGGAGCCATCGTGTCTTTTGGAACCATCGTGTCTTTTGAGGGTTTTATGGCTTTGATCCTTTCTAGGGCCCCAAACAGAGGTGGAGAGACATCTGCCGGTAAAAGTAGAAGACCCTTTCTAAGTAAAGATAAGTCAGACCAGATTGGGATCCTAGCAGCGCGTGTTCGACGCCCCTTGCGGTGACATAATGCTGCAAGGCGCCTTAATTTCTCATACTTGAGGTTGTCAATCAGTCGCGCCCCTCTTCACAATGCGTTTGCAAAATTTATCAACCATTCGCCCCCTTGCCTATTTCCAATCGAACCTCCTGCTGGCATAAGACGGTCAGCAAATCCACCGAAAGTTTCTCCTCTAGGTGGCCGACTCAGTATAAATCCCGTGGAAAATTTCTCCCTTATTTAACATTGAATCAAGATTTTACACGTTTTCTGTAAGATATTTTGTATTGAGATCTTCAATTACATTTCTTCCTCAGATACATTAAACACCTCTTCCATCTAACATACATTAAACAGCGACCGACTACGAAGTTAAAATCAACGTAACCCTATGATACTATATGACAACTTCTAACTCGTATTTATTAAATTTTCCTTTGGCAAGTATTGCACTATCTGAATACCGTGGAAAAGAATCTGTATTTTCAAAGTAATATTAAGCAATTTTTAAGTGATTATTAAAAAACATGCGTTTGCTAACGACCTCCTGGGCGAGTTTACTTCGCTAAAACCCGCGATTGGAAAATGAAAGAAGACAAGCTAGTGTTTACGAGGTCAGCGTTCGCACTATATACTATTTCCTCCATTGGTCCACGTGTACCGCACGCAGTGCAAAACAGAATGAATAATTGCCGCCGCATACAGATGATCTTGAAATAATTGTTCTTTGGCACAAGTAATGGCAATTCCCGACAAAATAATGACAGTTGCTGATACAATCGCGTTAAAACCAATTACGCTCCTTTCAACTCTGAATAACTTTCAGGCTAAATTTATTCGCGGCATTACATACGGTTAGCAACTGCACGAACTCATTCATAAAAGATTTTTAAATAAAGAATAAAATATTCTAATGCTCTGAACACGTGCGCTCGGCGTCCGGGAACAGCAGGCCATGGAACCAATCCCATACACCCACAGTTGCTATCTACTCCTGCGTTGCCAGTTAAGAAATGTCGCCAATGTGAAGAAATTTTGTGTATTCATTAATCGGTGGAATAGAGCCGCCGCATTTGTTAACCCAAAGGGCATCCCACAGAACTGATAGTGGTAGTCTGGGGTAACAAACCCAGTTTTCAAAATTGAATTGTTATCGGCAGGTACCTAATACAACCCAGATGCAAGGTCAAGAGCCTTACAGAATATTTTATTGAAAAAGACTACAGGTAATAACAAAAGCTTAAGTGTAACATGTGAACACATGCCGTACGTCTTGTGTCCCTACGCATACTGAAATTCAAGGTGTGCGTAACCAGGTCACAGCCGAAGATCGTGTAATTGTTGGGTGGCTGTTATGTGACCTAGTGTTGTGTTGTGTAAATAAACCAATTTACAGACGCATCCTGCGCACGTCTGACACCGCTACCAGCTGCGTATTGCATTTTTTCGTCAATTGTTTATTTTTGTTTTGGTCTTCACTTGGACAATAAATAGCGTTAAAGAAATGAATTTTGACGCCGATAATAACATTTTTAAATTGCGATCTGGCAACACTGGCATAGCCTTGGACCCGCTGACGCGAAATCGCCGACTTCGACATGAACGGCAAATTCGCGACGATCGACTTTATTGCCGCTGTTTAGCAGTAGGTCATAAACTGGCTGGGTGGTTGGTCTTAATCTTCATCGCCAAGAAGTAATTAATTTGTTTCAAGTTTCTTAATAGAGTTTTGATTAGGAAATGCACTGTTTACTCACGTGGTGCACGTTATTACATGCGCTCGATTTTAGAACAATGCCTGCGCCGGAACCAATTATAAATGGGATACAGCGGCTATTAAAGATTTGTTAATTGCTATAAATTGCCTTTGTCTTAAAATTGTTTGCTCGACTGTTAGTTGAAACAAGAATGCATATCTCGACGGTTCGTACTCCGGATACAATGGTACGTATCTATAACTAAGAAGTTCTTTTATCTGGTGCAGAAACAATGTACACCTACCTACGATTTATTACCCTCCGAACAATGATCTACGGGTGGAAGAACAGCACCATATGAAGCATTCTTTCAGTGTTCAACAGACGCACATTATTATTAATCGCACTTTACTCAATATATAGAAAAGTTGCTTCAAAACCAACAAGGTTATAGACTACGCAGTACAATCATCCTCTTCTGCTTTTAAGCGATGTATCTGTTCTTTTAACATAATATCTTTTTTACTATTTTATAGTGTCGAATGCCTCTCTCTGCACTCAAATGACGCATTTTCTAAAAGTGAAATCACTGTAAAACTGTTAAATCAGAGTCAGAGTACAAAATCATCTTACTTCAATTCCGATCAGGGTAAATATTTTGTTTTCTTTCACCACTATACCAAACAACTTAAAGAAGAGTGTACGATAAAAATAGTATCACAGGAATAAAGCGTAAATTTGTAAACCATATGAAAAACATCCGAAACAGGAAGGCTAATAAAAACATCGCTCATCAAGAATATCCAATTTGGGATAGCAGTTTTGCTGTAAACACATAAAAATGCTCGGCTTATATATGCTGACTTTTTATTTAAAACAGATTCTCGTTTGCCAAGCTTGCCGCACCATTTATCAGCGAGAACTTGCGCTTATTTTAAGGTCTTCCGGAGGTGCCACTTGAAATATGTCCAATTTACGAGGTGTCTAGTTATGAGGATGTCGTCTATGTAAACAACGTTCATCCAATTCTAGTAAAAGTTGTATTGAGTAACAGCTTTCCTGCCAAAACCATATTCAGGCGATTTTTAATTATACATTGCTAATTAGTAAGGAATTTCTGCTATATGCAGAAACCATTGTGTTCAAATATTAAAATATGTTCAATTTGTTTCAACAGGCATGTTGGTATTATCCGAATGCACCTGGTAAGCATTGATTGCGTAGTCATTGCGAAACGGCAAGAATGTCCAAGAATAAAGTTCTGGTTTATTGTAAACAAAACAATTCGTTCCCACGATTAGTTTGTTGTCGTCCAGATAAGCGTTCCAAAGAACAATATTGCTATGATAGCATCAAGTGAGGGGATCAGCTAGCAGTCCGGAAGTTTATTTTTCTTATAACGAATAGAATGGAAATTCTGCAATTTGCACCAATAACAACTGCTTGCATGGATTTGGATTACCAATTGATTGTGAACCGATGTCCCCTTAAAATGCCAATGTTTAAATTGCTATTTCCGAATAAAAGGTCCAAACTTGCACACCTGCTTGACCGCTGTTGCTGAAAATAGTTTGGAGCGTGTGAACGCATCATTTAAAACAACTTAAGCGCCAAACTTTAGAACGAATGGGCGTATTTACAGTTTGAAAACCAAATAATTTCAAACTGTATTGCCCACAAAACTATGAACTTTCATAATCAAGAGCACTACTTTTCCAAACAGGCTCACCTTGCACGCCCGATATACAATTGCGAGCGTAGGAAAAACTCATTCATAAATCTAGACGAGTGGACGTGCTAAGTTCCCTTCTTTGTATATTAGAAGTTTATTTACTCGTACCAGTGGTACCATACCAGATACGACATTGCGAATCGTTATTCAATCAAGAACTTGATTAAAGCTCATATTGAATTGGAATTAAATTGGGTGGTAATTGTGACTGTGCCATTTAAATTTTTTGGTATTCTAAATGGCAATGATGCTGTCTAATTGGAAATATCCCATAATAGATCTGCAACCATTCATTCGAAAAGAATGCGGGTACAAAGATCACACCAATAATCTTATCTCCGCCTGAATAAATACAACTTCCTTCCGTTGCCACCTATTTGTCTAGCATGCCTTGGAGCGTTAGATAAATTGCGGTGAACTCTAGATCAGTTCTAACATTTTCATCGTACCCACTCCCATCGCTCATTCTTCATGACTGATTAATAAAGCTACCACTCCAACGCCTTTCTTAAATGCCGAGGACCCACTCGCAGAATACAAGGCACCTGTGTTGGCAGCTAATTGGCAAAGGCACAGCCTTCTAGCTGCAGAATTCAGATGCACAGCAATTGCATAACCGTTGTTCCAGACGACTATTTGCAGATGGCGGCGTAAAAATAGAAAATACATCACCGCTGAATTGATATTTTACGACCTGAAATCCCAGCATGTTTACGCTCCGGCGGCTACAACTCATTCATGTAATATACCGTCAATGGTAAATTAGAAAATCTCGCCTTTCCTCCCACGGCTTCGAAGATGCACCGGATGGCTGGTTGCGAAACTCTGCAGATGGTCGCTGAAATATCATCGAGGTACTCCCATTTTTGAATTTTTCGTACCACTTACGACCAATTTAGTGGAAGATTGCTATCAAATGATGGGCTTCGTGCGTCCCACAGGCGATCATGTGAGCACTGAGCACCATTAGACGTCCTGTTATGCCCATCGCTAATTCCGTGGACTGGAAAGCTCGGCCGTGATCGACTTCATTCAAGAAAAGGCAACAAACTCACCGTGCTAATCTAAATTCTGGCCTTGGACAGTACAACTAGGAAATCGTGTTGAATTACCACATGGACGAATATTAACCTCACGAAATCAGTGCCTTTGAAGTTTGAATAATCTTCAAGCTGTTCCACTGCGAAGTTCTAATTTGCTTATGTAGGCATTCAATTAGCAGATTTATATATCTACACACTCATGTATACGAAACTGACCACAGAGATCAAGGTAGCAGAATACAAGGGTTCCATTCGTGATTTTTCTTTATTAACCATCTAACGTCCATTCCTGCACGTAGGCTTCTCCTAAACTTCTCCGCATATCTCTATCCTGAGCCTGATGGTACCAGCGTTGTCCATCTACGTTTCGTATGTCATCGACTCATCTTATCCGTGGTCTTCCTCTTTCTCTTTTTGTTTCTCTGGATCTCCAGGTAATTTTTGATGTCCATTTGTGCAAAATGACCAGCCCAACTCCACTTTATTTTCAAACTGATTGTATAATATCTTATTGTTCCCGTTCTCTATCTTATTTCGTCGTTCTAATTTTGTCTCTTAAAGAGATCCTGGGCATTAGTCGTAGCCGATTTGCACTTTTCTTTGTTAGAGCCATGGTTTCATGTCCGTATGCAGCCTGGCATAATACAGGTATCAAATATCGTTTGTTTTAAATTTATGGAAATATTTCTGTTTCGTAGCATGCCTTAATCTTCCAAAAGAAGCCTAGGATAACCCAGTTCTTCCAAGATAATTCTAGAACTTGATTTTCGTTACCGGTAGTTAACTGTGTCCCAGGTATGCATACTTCTTTACGTCCTCGATGCTATTTCCATTAATACTAATCTGAATATTATTTTTGCTCGACTTTGTTTTATTAAAATTCATATCCCCTCTTCCTGGACGCTTGCAGTTCGTTGGTATGAGAGGACATTAGGACTATATCATCCGTGAAGATATGTTCCATCTACCTTTATGCCCTTTTATTATCATGAGAGGTTCTTAAATGCATCTTCTAGGGCGGGGGTGAAGAGTTTGGGTTATATGGTATCACCCAGCCGAATCCATCTGACAATTTGGATTTTTTCAGTTTTTAGATCGTCGTTGATTCTTACAGAGCGGAATTCTAGATAATTTCGATGATCTGGAGTCTATTTTCCATCTTGCAGTGAGTATTGTCCATGTATCGATCGCCATGGTCATGATGCTTATGTATCAAATCGAACAATTACTCGATTTATATGAACCAACTAGATATGGAGTTAAAGGTATGTTCAAGTGGTTGGGCAAATGTCTATTGAAGAGGGTAAAACGGCTACTAAATAAAGGAAAATAATTATTCAAGAAAGGTAAAACTCCCGGACTCACCCCATTTCTTAAATATATTGAATAAAAACAAGAGTAGAAACGTAGAGGTTAAAAAATCTAGATGTAGGTAAAGATATTAAATATACTTCATAAAATTATCACTTGTTCAAATTAACGATTTGATAGAATGGAACCAGAGCACGAGACCCCATTTGACTACCTTACAGAACAAGCATTGTAAAAACTCCGCTAATGATTAAAGTATATTTAGAGTTTCCTTGGGCTTGTTTATCTGAGGTACCATCTATCTTTCGACATCGCACACAAATCGCAGACAACGTGCTTTAAAATATCTTAATTATTTTTAAATGACGCAATAAATATTTCAGTTTCTTTTATGCGCGACTGGTAATAGTGCGGCGAGATTTGTGATGGCTGCGGAATTTGAATACGAGTCAACACAAGACGCCGCGAAAACGCTCAGGTGTACCTTCAAATTAACACAAATACGAGGACAAATGGCTAATGTTAGCCGACAACGTGCAAAGCTCCAACGCATCTTGTCGGCTATACAAACTTAATTTTAGAGAATACAAGAATAAGCTGCCTATTTTCGCGTCAAACGGTTGTAGGCCGTTAAGAGAGTGACATGTACGCAACAACTTACTAGTTGAAACCGATTTTTAGAATTTTGTGACAACATAACTGTTTATAGCAAACCTAGGTATTCTAGATAATCTGATAGAGTAGAACCTCATACAATCCGATCTATTGTTACAAAACAAACTGCATACATTCGTAATTCCTTCTAATATTTATTAAGCACTAATTCTTCTTTTTCTCCATCACTTATACCCTCAAAGCGCCAACCTTCTTAATTCTTTATAGTTTTCCCTTTTCTCTTCATCCATGTTAACCTTGGTGTTCCTCTTTCTCTTTTCTCTCCTCCTGGTGCTGAAAGTTCCATATGTTTCTGTTTAAAGCATTCTCCTTGCAATTGTTCATTATATCGTACTTTGTTAATATTAAGAGCAGTGGGCTAAGAGAGTTTCCTTGTTTAATCCCATTAATCATGTCGTAACTGTTAAGACTCTTCCACTTGTATGCGTACTATTCCCTTTGGTTATCACCCGTAACACATTGTTAGAATTCTGTGACCACATAACTGTTTATAGCAAATCTAGTTATTCAAGAAACCTGATCCATTGTTACGAAACAATATGCATACATTCATAATTCCGTCGAATATTTATTCAGTAAAAAGCCACTAATGAATAACTAAACAAGTCTTTATAGACTTAAAAACAAAGACGAATTAGAAATCACAATAGAACACCATACTGATTTATGCCCATACAAACAAAGGAAGGACTCGATATGTTCATAGAGAAAAACAAATAAGCAGCATTTGCTGAAAATTGATTTCTAGCTACTCCAATTAAAGAAGAAGAATTTACTACTGGTGTAGCGTAGTGGAATATGACTAAGAAAACAAAAACTGGTCCAAAAACAGAATGAAATAATAGAATGAACACATCAATAGCATGTCAGTCGGAAGATTAGTAAAAAATAAGCAGAGAAAAATATATAATAAATGCATGGGAAGATCTCCAAAGTGGTAGAGAGAGAGAGCTGCGTATCGTCGTCCGCAGAGTCAACAGGAGAAATCCTAAGAAAAGAAGAAGAGGCGTATAATACTTCATACTATTCATGTTCTTCTTTTATTGGTTCCTTCTTCATCGAAATAATTTTGTGTACCAGCGGTGTCACTATGTTTGTGTATTGTGTATTTAATGGTAGACGCCAATATGTATGAAAAGGGCCTAAAACCGGATCAAGTTGCATTGAAACAAAAGACGATCGTTTTAGAAAGATACACTTCTAAATAGATACGAACGCCGATCTGTAGTATATTAAAAAATCAAGACTAATGGTCCGGAAAGGTTTCATCACATTAATGAAGAAAATCGCTGTACAAGATGCAACAGGAGGTAGTCTATCGAGAATGTCAAGTCATTCACTGCAAATATTATGAATGAAATCAAGAGTCGCAAATGTTACAGCATGCTTTCTATTTGCTAGGAACGCAAATTTACTAACTATAGCAAAATATTGTTACTTCAAATTATTTAAAAGGGTTAGTTCCACATGAGAATTTCAATGAAAGTATATTGTTGTTGCAGCAGATGTATTTCTTTCGGGGCGTGGAAGAAGAACTATGGCTGAACTCACACCTATTGTGTATTTTCGTTTAATTTTTCTTGGCATTTAAAGAATTACATAGGATTTCTCCAAATATGAAACTATTGCATTAGTATTTTTCGAAGTTAAATAAAACAAATCGGCAGATCCCTTGCTTGGGTTGGAACTCCTTAGTCTCGGCAAAATTCTAAGTAGGACTTTGACCATATGACCAACGCAGTCGGTGTCTAAGGTACTTGGTACTCCACATACCTAGACCTTGTCCATTACAACCAAACAAACAAATGTATTAATACCCATGGATAGAATACAAGGTGTAACGGTGTAACGTTCCGCAGAATGGATGCATTGTGGGCGGAGCTTCAAATTCAACCAATAAGAAATGCGCCCAGAAAGGGCACGAATGGTAGTACTGAAGTGTATTGTTGAAGACGCTGTCTATGTAAAATTCGAGATTAGGTTTTGCGTCAGTTTGTGTCAGACTGACGAAAAACCTAACCTGCTAACGTCGAATTTGACATCGACTGACAGTGCCAACAACAATATACGATCGCGGCCATGGTTACACCATGATCGCGGCTATGATGGATTTCCTGAGTAGGGGGGGCATTGGGGGTTGGTTGACATCTCCCCTCTACTTTCTGAACAACTGCGCATCTCCGGGAACGTTTCACCTTGCATTCTTTACACCATGTTAATACCTATAAACGATATTTCGGGTAATTTGGGTCAATATGGTGATTGATTCTTTGTTAATAGTATAGTAGAACGACGGCGCTGCGACCACAAAACATGTAGTATATCAAAATGTTGTAGAACTTTTGCTTCCTTTTTATTTTGTGTTTGTTAAATATCACAGTCTCCTATTTATTAGCATTTTCATGATTCTAGCCTTCGAATAAATCAATAACTTACATTAAGAGTGCGTCAAGTAAAAATCTTCAGAAACTTTGGACCACTGTTAAAATACTTTTCTAGTACGCTGTTGCTAGGTAGTAATATATAATTGCTACAGGTCAGAATGAAGAGAATCGCAGAGTGTTAATTGAATAATTTTATGTCCAACCTGTAGATAAGAGCAAGTCGACTGCTGTTAAGTCACTTCACTGTGATCCGTATTTTGAGCGGGACAGTGTATAGTGTGAGTTTGAAGCTTGAAGAAAGGAAATCTTTGGAAACCAAAGCTGGAAGTGAACGAAAAACTAGGAGTCATTAATAAAAAAAGAGCGTTTGTAATGTGAAGGGGTTGGAAAAGTAGAGCCAACAGTAAGAAAATTGGGAACAACATTTATCACGAACACGTACGAAAGATCTCGAAAGAAGCTGATTTAAGACAAAGAGAAAATCTGATCTAAAATATACTACCAAGTAACTCCTCAAGCAGAAAACGTTATTAAAGAAGCTCCATGATACAGTTTTCAAGCTTAGAAAGGCAACTGGTACAGTAATAGATAATGAATATTTTACATTTGACAAAAGCGATTGATCGGTAACAACACATTTCTTGTTGAAAGATATGAAGATGTTGATTCAGAAGTAAAATTTCAGAGACATCTCAAATTTCAGTCAATGTTCTGGTTTGGTTAGCCAAAAGTATAAAATGCAAGTTCAGAGCATTTATCTGCAGGATTTTGTGTCAAGAAATACATGGATGTAAAGGAGCGCATACAAGAGATTCTTCTTTTTCTCCGATAACAGAATCCTACAAATCAGCATATTTTTCGCCAGATGTGGCTATATCGCATTACACCAAGAGATTGTGTCTACTTAGGAGTGCGATCCATTCTTCGCAAATAATACGTTCCAAATGTATCCCAATTAAGAATTTCTGGGTTTTAATAAAGAAAAGGTGTACGAAAACTGATAGAAGCTCCATATATGTGAAGAACTATTTTACTATTATTTTTAGAATAAATTGAAAACCCTGCCAATTCAACGAGAAGTGAATGGCTAGGACAAGACAAAAATAGGGATAACTCCCATCATGGGTCAAGACTATGTAAATGGACTTGGTTGCCTTATTAGTTGTGTCATAATTTGATTTGAATAAATATGAATGTTTTAAAAGTTCGTGCGTTTAGCTGACACCCTTATATTCGAATCAATTCGAAGAATCAAGCCAAACTCCCAAGTTATTTCAGAGACCGGGGTTGTTTTTAAATACCGGTACGGGTGGATGTGAAACTTGAAATCACAGACAGTATACTATTAGCCTGGGCATACTGAACATCCGGCGAGATGATCAGTAACCTTTCAGCTGATGAGCAATCATCAGTGATCCAGGAAACGCACCTGAATGGCCTGGGATGCTCATTAGTAGTTGCAATTCGCACCGACGTGAGTTGATGCTCACTAGTCTGGTTACCATTCGGTAACAGGCACCCAATGCGGTAAGCATCCGTATCGTAAGTATTACAGGTAGATCAACTCTGATAGAGATATTCTACTATGTGCTACGTGTGAGCTGAAAAAAGTATCATCCCGAACACGTACTGCTAAATGCAGGAATGCTTGATTGCTTTTATTTACATGCCTGGCTTTACAATTTGGCTGTTTTGTGCTTATACGAGCGTGGGTGTGAACAAATGCAATATGAACCAACTTGCCTTCCCGGGGTCGGGTATGTACCCCGAAACTCCTGGAAGGGAACTTCTGAAATTCGGTAAGTCACCAGCTTGTAATTTATGCGGAACCGATTTGAATACAGAAGAAAAAGAAAATAAATATCCCAACATTAAGTGATGAATACATTATGACTTGCTAAATTGGCTAGAAAACCTTTAAAATTTGACATCGATACAACTGTGAGAATGAAACAAAATGAGTCATGCGACAGGCCATAGTCGATTTAGTCGCCATTTCTAAAACCACCCATTATCCAACACCAGTTAACGGTATGAGTCGTCACGTCCATAAAAGCAACGAGCAAGGAAAAGGAACATTCTTTATATCCACTTGAAAAAATGACAACTTCCAAAAACGCCGTGATGCAGTGCCAACGAATCCCACGATTTGACAGTTTCGCAAACTCGTCGTTGTGTGGCACGGTTCGGCATCATTCAGCGAAACCGTTATTTGCTAAAATTAACATAAAAGTGGGAAATCCTCAGATATCCACGAATAAATAAGGACAGCAGAACCGAACGGAGACTAAGCAATGCGCATTGCGGCTATTTTCGCGCCGATCGTCTGCGTCTGTAGTAAAAAGATGACATAACCACGCATCTGCACGGCGAACCAAAATAATCAAAGGCACCTGCGATATTTGCCGCGAGTATTAATAGAAGATTCTCGGCATGTACGTCTAGCCTAACCTCAAATTTCATTGTTGCCGCGTTGTACAGAGCGAGAAAGCTGCAGCTACCGTTGCAGCGTCTGCATTTAAACATAGTCAAAGTGCAAAATGAATCAGGATGTTATGCAAATGATCAGAGCACACCTGTGCTACAGCTGCACCGCTTGGTTTTTATGATGGCCATCCACACGCCTGCGTCTGTCCTTCTTGGCTTTGTTGAGCGCGAAGTTGTCCGTTCTATTCTTAGGTGTGACGATCCGAAGAACTGTCGGCCCATTCGGTAATTAGTCGTGTTAATCGCAATTTTTGCATTCCTTCTTCAGAAACGAAGCTCCGACGGGCATTCTTGGGCATGTCGTGTCATTTCTCATGCGTCGAGGACTTCCAAGTAATTACATGAATTACTTATGATAATGACCGAATTAATAAGCATTGTTTATGACGTTTATTACGGAGAAAATGTAGCAAGTTGCCATGCATTCCGAACACCTTAATAGAACTGTTAGTTTCTGACGTTAAGCCGCAGCTGTGTAAAAAATTGCAAAATCTTAAAATTTTGGCGAAATAGCATCATAACTTAACAAGAAACCGTTATGTTAAGGTAGTTGATTAACATTAATTTTTATCTTCTTTCTAGCTACACGCTACGTTATAACGTTGCTATAGCTCGAACGGAGAACAAAATACTACTACAAACGTACATAACCTCTTATACCGTCAAAAGGTTTAAGGGTGCATTAGTAAATGTGGTTGCATAACTCAATGAGACATGCGGTCATGGCTAATCATATTGTTCCAGATAATGCAAAAAACGAAGTATCTATTTTTAAAATGTAGGTCATTCGTCTGAAACCATTCAAAACAAGTGCTTAATATTGTGGTTTCTCGAAAGGTGGTTTCACACGTCTTTTTTACAGACGTTAATTGGAACAAATGAATTAAATCATTTCGACCATGGCATCACTTTCATAAAACACATATAAGTGGAGGTTTTTTTGCATACTGATCTCTTGGTCGAAATTTAGTCGAAAAGGGACTTCGGAATTAACAACTGTCAAATTGACATTTCAATAAAATAGTTAAAAAAGTATACTTTTTTCCACGATTTTTGCGTTAAAAAAAGTAGAACTTTCATTACGATTTTTCGTTAAAAAAGACGACTTTCACCATCACTATGCAAATGAATTAATGAACATCTTCAACGTCGTTATTTTACCAATGTTTTTTAATAATAACGTACAAAATGTGGAGAACGCTACTGAACTCCATTCGTTCGT
>OW679201.1:121361997-121387605 GCA_940337035.1 Agriotes lineatus | reverse complement strand
TCCACTGGGTCTCGGGGTCGCCCGCGTGTTTCGGCGCAACTGGAGCGAGGAGGCGGCCTGGCGCTAAAACAAAAGCTGCTGCTGAAGCGGCCGAAGAAAGCGAGAGTGGCGCTTCATGGCAACGGCTGTCGCCAGGCCCGCTGCTAAGGGCGACTTGCCAGTGTTACGCGAAATTGAGTAGCCGCGAGCCTTGACCCATAAAGTTTTATACCTGCCGTCAATTCGTATGTGTCACCCGGTGCTGCCTGCTGTTTGCATGTTTGAATTTTATTGCCGCTGGTGTGCTATGTGCCAATCTTCCAAATTGAATTGGGGGCTGCGAGCATGAAATAGAAGGTGTGGAGGAGGTCAAAAGGAGTTACAATCAGTTTTCAGAATAAAATTTACCCTAATACCTTGAGCTCTAGAAAATAGCTAGTTTCTTTGAAATAGACATTTTAAGGTTGCTAACCAGCATACCAGCATAGCAAACAATTTTGCATAATACCGAAAACATAAATAATTGCTCCTTGACAAGCACAAGCAGGACCTGATTAATTAGTTTTGTTGCCCTAGGCACCCATGTCATGTGTTGTCCATACACAGTGTAGGTATACAGGGCGATTAATAAGAATGGTAATTAAATTTAACGGTAGTCACATGACAACAAACAGAACAACTTTCCATAGTAAACTATACCTCAAAAATTAATAATAATCCCACAAAAAAATAGAACATTTAGTTGCTTGAACTGATTGACGTTCACTGGAATGCATTTTCAAAAACATAATTTCGCACAGGTAGTTGCGCTAAGACCGAATTCTGATAAAATGCAGAAGCAAAAAACAGTTGTTTGGGTATTTCAATCGCATATGGTGTATTAGGTAATATACTCATATATGATTTAGCCAGTGGTTCTCAGAAGTTTGGACGTCGTCCTAATGCGATTTTTTTCCATAAGCGATTAATTTATAGTGAAATGTACTCATCCTGAGTACAGTGTGTTAACTGTTTTATTATTATCAGAGATGTATAATTATGGCATCCAAGGGAAAAAAACTGAATGCCAAACAAATTAATATAGTACTGTTCTGGTTTTGCCGGGTTTTGCTTAAGATTTTGAAGTGAAGTAAATGATGATCGCACTAGTGTAAAGTAGCACAGTTGACGGTGGAAAACAATTGATAATAATCACTTTAAAATATCATATTTGGCCAAGCATGCTAAAGTAAAACATCGTGAATGTTGAGGAAGGTCCAGAGACTTGTATGCTCAGCTGGATGATTGCTATGTAATCTTCATTTGTTTTCTACAGCCCATTCGCATTATAGACAGTTTTAAAAACTTGATGAAACTCGAAATTGAGGAAAAAGGGCACTGAGAAAGTGGCCCACGTAGACAGGCAAGCAGGCACAGCTTACGTTTTGTACAGGATTGTTTTATTTTCTTGATAGTATAGGGTACGTACTAAAAGGTAAGAGATACAAAAAAACTAGTATACGTGTCTTGTCCTCTTTTTTAGTGGATAATTTAATGGCGCAACCAGATCTATGCTAACTAGATTGGTTTAGGAAATACAAGGTGATTCTCAAAATCTGCTGTTTTTTGCAATCTCTTGTAACTTCTTAATTAGCGGAGTTACAAAAAAATTGTACAAGCAAAAAACATGCGAATTTTTACGTAGAATCCAGTGGCGTACTTGAAAAAATTATAAGAGACACCCTGTATCTGGGTAGCTCATAATTTTTTTTTGCCATTGCAACGATATAGTAGGTATAATATGTACTTAATATTTTATATTATTCTAAATAGCGAAAATTAAAAAAAAAAATAATACCTACCATTTTTTTAGTTGGCCATGGATTGAATCGTTATTTTTTTGTTAATGACATTTCAACGTTTTTTCTAAATAGGAAAAATGTCAACAGGCGAAAAAAATTTTGTGGATGTGGTATAAAACACCCAATATTTTCTAATTTATAATTATTATAGGACAAAATATATTTTTTTTTTTCAATTATTAATTATGCAAAATTTTTATTTTTAGATATTCTGGCTTACGATTTTAGAAAAAAAAACTAGTTTCAAAAAGGAAATTATTTTATTTAACGTAGTAAGAACGATACGCAAACAAATAATAAAAAACTAAACAACTAACAACAACATAAAACAAACAGAAAATCAACAATATTATTTGAACAGTAAATTATCTTACCTATAGAAAATTACATATTTACAAAGGATGCTCAAATTGTCTGCCATTTTGTTAAATACATTTTTGAGCTCGGTTTGACACCGAATGAGTTGCATTGTAAATATGAATATTTGGCACTCTTTGAATACAATTAATAAAATTTGTTCTAAGTTCATTGAGGGTATTGCTTCTGGTTTTAATATATCCGCAAAAATAAAAATCGAGTGGCGTCAAATCAGGGGAACGTGGAGGCTACCTATTTGGTTCATATGTTCCAAGCCAGTATTCCCCGAAGTTCACATTCAGTAGGCGCCTTACCATATGACTGTTATGTGCTGGAGCACCGTCCTGTTGAAAAAAAAATGTTTCTTAAGGCTAATGGCATGTTATCCAACTCGTTTACAACACATTCTTCCAAAATTTGAGTATATCCTTAATGATTTAAATTGTTGTTAAAAATTCGATAGGCAAGCACTCTGTTTTGAAATAGAGCCACCCACACATGGAATCCGAAACGTCCTTGTTGTACATTGGCTACTGAGGATTAATATTGGACCAATACCGATTATTATGTCGGTTGAAAATTCCTTCGCTGGATATAAGCCTCATCTGTCCATATTATTTTTTGGAAAAAATTAGGATCTGTATTAATCTCTTGTAAATACCAATTACAAACCACTAAACGTCTTTCTTCATCTCCTGGATGTAAGTCGTGAACTTTTCTTATTTTATAGGGTGTATACTTGTGTTTTTTTAATACTTTTAAAACTTTAGATTTGCTTATGCCAGTATCGTTTTCAATTTGACGACTGGATACCATCGAATCAGCAGCAACACAAGCTAGTGTATTTATCGGTATTTATTTCATCCGTTTTGTTATTCTCCTTATTGTAAGTCTTAGCTCTTGGTTTTCCAAGCGATCCATACTCACTTAAATTATGATATAATCGAAGAAATATTTGTTTTTCCGGCTGTTGGCGTTCTGGATAACGCTCAATATATAAGTCTGAAGCTGCATCTTTATTTTTGTTACTTTCAATGTAGCACTCAATCATGTTTAATTTTTCATAGTTTTCAAAAAATTCATGTTAAATTTCGTTTTGATAACAGGATAACCTAAATATATTTCGATAATATCACAAACAATAATTTATTATAAAACTAGTATTAACTGTCTTTAAAACAAAACGTGAAATGTCATTCTAAAACAAAATATAATAGCGATTCAACCCATGGCCAACTAAAACATCGTATTATTTTCGGTTTTTTGATATTTTCGCTATTTAGAATAAAATAAAATATTAAGTATTATATAGGGTTTTTCAAAAGTAAGTAGAATTTTAAACTACTCGTATCGTGGCTGATTTTTATGCATTTTTGAAAATGAGGACAGTATCAAGTCACAAGGAAAACGAGATTTTTTTATTTTCATCTTTTGGTCGTCATAGCAACAAATTTGTTTAAAAACAGTTGCATAAAAAATACCATTGTATGCAAGTGTCATCACAGGTTTTTCACATCAGAACACAATTTCTTTTGTTAATTTTTGGTTATGGGGATATCTAAAAGAAATGGTGTTTTTAACCAAACCTAATTCAATCGACCAATTGAAGGAATCCATTACGCAAAACATAGCAGCTATTCCAGCAGACCTACTCAGAGGTGCGGTTTATAGTATTGAAGAAAGGTTACTGCTTGTTCAAGAAGAAAATGGCGGCCACATACAACATTTACCATAAATGTAATATTTTTAATAAATCCATTTCTTTCTGCACATACAGGTATTTTTAATTTTCAAATTGCTCAATGATTGATAAAAATATCAGTATTTCAAAATACGACTTACTTTTGAAAAACCCTATATATCGTTGCAATGGCAAAAAAATGTAATTTTATGAGGTACCCATTAATAAAATGCTTCAAATAAACCCTTATAATTTTTCAAGTGGGCCACTGGTTCTACGTAAAAAGTCGCATGTTTTTTGTATTTACAATCTTTTTGTAACTCCGCTAGTTAAGAAGTTACAAGAGATTACAGAAAAGAGCAGATTTTAAGAATCACCCTGTATTTCCTAAACCAATCTAATTAGCGTAGATCTGATTACGCCATTAAACTAAACACTAAAAAAGAAGACGCGACACGTATACTACTTTTTTTTGTATCGCTTTCTCTTTAGTATGTACCCTATAATATCAGCGAAAAAAAAACACCCTGTACAGAGTCCGGCAACGATGCAGGGTTGGAAGATATTTCTAAAACTATGAGAGTTGCATAAAAATTGCGTATACAGGGTGTCCATTTAGTGCGTCGGTCTCCGGTTATGCATGTACTTTTTTTTCGATAAAAAGTTTAATTGGAGCGATTCTAACGGGATAGAAGGGGGCACATTTTAAAATTATTTTGACGTACACAAGGTGTCCCAAAAGAGTTTGGCTTGAAAAAGTATTAATTTTTGAAATAGAACATCCAGTATTCATGGTTCTACGTTCAACTTTAACTTTTGTTTTTAAAAGGTTTATAGCGTTTCCAACTATGAATGTTTTTAGTATTTTTTGTCAAGATACGAAAATACTAAAGTTTCATAAAAATGACATATTTTAGTACAGGGCGTTCAAAATACTGGTTCAATTTGCGGATTTTAAAACCATAAATAAGATATAAACTAATGACGTACTATTAACTTACCCTGTATAAACAAAACCAGTGGCGTATTAACCATGCTTGCAGCCAGAAGCCTTATAAATATTGAGCCCATGTTTTACTTAGCACTATTAGAAAAATCCAAAAATTAATTTTGCTGTAATGACTTTTGGTTGCAATTTACAGTGAAATTAATATTTTATGACAAAGGTGAAATAATTTTTGTCTTTTACTCCATTTTAGCGCCCCCTGAAAATTTTCGCCGGAAGCCCTGGCTGCATTGTAGACTATTATTTAATACGTTTCATGTATGTATGTAGGTTATGCTAAATCGTTGGTACACGAAATTAGTGCATTATTACAAACATCGGATTTGCAATAATATTGTTTTCTACCGCCAGCTGTTATCATTACAATATTAATGAAATGGAGCGATAACACAGATTATTGGTAAACATTTTTTGTTGTTTTCGAATAAACGTCAAGTTATTTTATGTAGCTGTAAACAGATTGTATTTGACTGAAAATATGAAAATAAAATTGCAATATTTCCATTTAGTGTGCAACTTTATCTTTTAGACAATCACATAATCTCACTTAATAACGAATATAACTATGATAGGTAAAAAATGTGCATTTACACTTTGTAGTAGTATATTACGTTACAAGGCAAGTGCGTAAAATTTAGGCTAGTGAGCGAAAAACACATTTGTTAGATAACGTTTTCAGATTTTTCGGATAAAATTGTTAATATCTTCAAAACAGTTCACTTTAGAAATATAGGTACCATTGTACCTATACTAAGATTATTAATATTTCTTTTAAGTTAGCCAAATATACGGCGTTCTATGTATAAAAAACATAAATTTGTGTCACATTTTGTTGCGTCACCATGTATAATAAAAAATATTTTAGTAATGCGCACCACCTCAGTACCTACAGTTTTTATATAAGCAATACTCTCATAGTTGCCCCTATTGCTGCCGGACACTGTATAAACATATGATGTGCCTGCCTGCGTGTTGTGTCACTTTTCAGTACCATCTAACGGCAATGGCACAGACTCGACTGCTACATGAAAATTTGAAATTTGAAAACTGCTAAACTATTTTATTAACTATTACTATTATCGAAGACATCACTATTTAAATATAATAAATTGTTTTTCTCTTTTCTTTAGCTGTCATAATGTATACTAAAATCACAATTTATTAACTTCGCAGTAAATAATAGTTTCAAATATCAACACTGTTTTGGATTAGGGGATTTACCAGTTACCGATTCTCACTCGATACAAATTCTCCAAACACCAATAAAGCAAATGAAATAATAACAGTTTTGTTTTATAAGTATTTATTATACAACGACACCTTACTACATAAAAGGCAATTGTGTTTTTTTCTGAAATTTTCCGTTTATTTCCAGTTTTTTCCGAAAACCGTTTTTTCTATCAGACCAAAATGTTCAGAAATTTTAAAGCTCGTAACATACGTACACATAAAAACTGAATTAATTTCAGACTTTATTTAATTGTTTCTGTTTATATTGGTTATTCTACATCGTTGTTAAACGAGGTTAGTACATTATTAGTAGCTTCAGCGTACTTATGCGAACGCTTTGTCCGTCCGTCCGTCCGTCCGTCCGTCCGTCCGTCCGTCCGTCCGTCCGTCTGGATCGCCTGTAACTTTCGAACGGCTACAGATATCGAAATTGTGAAAGGGGGCAAAGTTGTTGCTAAAGTCCCGAGCACCTTCATGCGCTATTTGGTTTTGGCGAAAGGTGGCGATTTTCCACTTTGCAAACAAAATTTCCAAGCATTTTAGCACGGTGGCGGCTCGTTCACTTGGCGCCATCGACAGAACGTCGTTGGTCACGTTTTGAACTACACATTCTGGGTGCGCTATAATTCCACTTGGCGCCATCTACAGAACTGCGGTGGTCACGTTCTGAAGCTACTCCTTAGATCTGTAATTGAGCAGTTTATTAATGTTTATTACCGCCAACGATAACACAGATTACTTTTAAGTGTTTTTTGCAAGCTTTGTTTTTGTTTGAGTACTTTCAAAATATGGAAATTAAGGTTATAATACAGTCGAACCGTGATAGGTTGAAAATCATGAACCTATTGTGAACTACCAGCAACATTCGTACATATAGTCATGTAAATAACCTTTATTATTGGAATTTCGATTACTGGAATTCGTGTATGCAAAAAGACACTTAAATTAGTTGGGTGAACGATAAATGCCCTGTTAAGCTACATGCGCGTTTGGGACTAATTACGAGAGTTATTCTCTCAGCGGCTTGTCCATTTGAGAGTATGTTTCGATTTGTTTTACCTTTATGTAGTTGTAGATAGGCTCTGGCTCTACAATTATATATGTCTCCAGACCATCTGGAGAAAATTTTTAACTCGGTTCACGGTCATAAAATTTGAAGGTGCACAAGCTTGCTGCCTTTATTGTTGCATATAAAGTAGTATTTATTTATAATTTACTGTCATGGTTAAACCAATATACTCTTATACAGGAACATATTAACAGCAGCACACCTATTAACTTGCAAACAATTTATATAGCAGTCTACAATATTCATTTCGGATACCTGGTAGGATAGTAAAAGAGGTGACCTCTACTCCTACAATATTTCTTGAAATTACAATATTTTTATAAGTACCATTATAAATTGCAGGAATTGAATACGTAAGCGCTGGAATCGAACAGCAAAATTACTTTAAATGATTTGCAGCTTCAGTGGGCGCTTGCAAAAGCTACTACCTGGTGTTGATCGCAGTACGCACGCTTATTGCAGAGGCCTAGGAAAAACTGAACACATTGATAATTAAATTACATTATCGCTTTACAAAACAAGCTGTCACAGGAGGCCGTGGTGCGCTGTCGAAGAAAAGGAACCCTTCTACTGTTTTAACAATCAAATTAACTACGTTAGTAAAAATCCCAATTTAAAAAAAAATTATTTGACAGCAAAAAGTTGTGAACAATAAGATTTTTGAGCTGGAAATTAACAGCGTGAACGCATTAATCTTATTTCAAAAGCCATTGCTATAGACTTCTTGACTTTCTGCGGTTCTAGTAACCGGCGACCGTGGGTACAGGAATGTGATGGTAACAAAAGACCTTGAGCTGTACTTCCCACGTGTTATCCACCCTTCTAGCGCCTCCGACGACTTCATGCGACGACCTGGGGCATCATCTTGCTCGTCCGCGGTATTAAGCAGAAGACTAAGACGAAACCGTTCATAGAGGTTTTTTAGGTGGTGATCGGCCTCAAGATTACTGGCGTGCTAATAGTCCATATACAACGGCCCTCCAAAAACGTGGGTATATTAAATTCGCTTTTTACCAAGACGTGGGATGACTACGGTGTAAGAGGGGTGGTATAATTTTTTAAGCCTTCAGCGTACTACGCCCTTTACTGCTATTTCCCAATTCGGCTTTGGCAACTGTACGGTTTTACTACCTTAGACCTCCTCTAAGAAGAGACGCCGATACAGTGGAAATGGTTTTTTTTTGGACGGCAATAAACAGACTTCAATTAGGAAAAAACTTATCTAAAATAACTGTGTCAATTTTGATTCCAAAACAGAACCCTATCAATAAGGGGAAACAGATGCAGACGTATAGTCGGTTTGGAACTAGGGGAGACACTAGATTTATATTGGCAGCATATTAGTTTGTAATTTTAAATGTTCAAACTTTTAAGCTTGTATAGAGGGAAATTTAAAATGTAGCAATACAAATAAAAACGTTCGTAATTTTTGATAGAGACTTATGTATCAAAATAAAGCTTAATTGGAGTCAAAGTGATTTCCGATTAGTGAGTAATATAATGAATGCTAATGAAGTAGAAACGGCAGCTAGAAGCTGTTTGAAAAATTTGAAAAGGTGTGCAAAGACACAAGTAATTTCGAAATAATTTAAAAAGTTGAGTAGGTATTTTCTGTAAGTAATTGAGCTTATAATACAGTGTATTGTTGTTAACAGCCATGACTAACTCTTAGATGTTGATGAGTACTGTGTATAAATATTTAAAATCTATTGTTCAGCCTGTAGAAGAACATTCAATGGAGGTAACTACTTGGATAATGAATTTTTCACATTCCAACTATGAAAAATTTTTGAATAGCACGAAAATACGAGCATTTTATTCTTTACAATTTATTAGATTAGACCATGCTAGATGGAATACACAGGGGGCCACACAAAACTTTCAAACAATGGAAATCAATAGGTTACAAATATAAAAAAAATATATTCCAAAAAATACACGATTGACTCAAAATTTCTGTTGGCAAGCAAACTCAAATTCTTTAAAATAATTTGGGATATGCTGATGGCGCTGAAGAAGTGATTTTTATTTACCTCGATGAAAGCTGGATATACCAGAACGGAAGCATGATACGAATTTGTTTGAAAGATGATGATAGGTGTGCTAATAATAAGAGATGGAAATCAAAAGGTAATGGATGTGCTTGATGTAAGCTATTGTGGCGGTTTCCTACCGGGGTTTGACCTTCTTTTAGACTCAAAAATTAAACATCGTTATTATCACAACAACATTAACAGCTATATTTTTCAAAAGTGGTTAGAAAATCGGTCGGTGCCTGCTCTAATTAGCATTGGGGGTAAATATGATATCGTTATGGATAATGCTCCTTGTCATTCAGTGTTGTTATAGAAGAAATCAACTACTAATTTAAATAAAGAAACTGTTCAGGGCTGGCTGTATAAAAACAAAATTAATTTTGATGAAAACAATACAAAACCAACTTTGGAAGTTAGTTAAAGCCAACATAAATAATTTCGGCAAATAATAATAAAACTGACGAGTTTCTAAAGCAAAGCAACGTGAACGTTTTCAGGCGTTTTTCCTACCATTGTACGTATTTACAACCCCATTGAACTTATAATAATAATAAATGTTGATCGAGTGTCGCCAGGACGTGAATCAAACAATACAACTGACCATCTCCTAAAGTAAACTATGACATAACATTACAACAATAACACAATATAATAATGAAATGAAATGCAGCTTCTAAATCCAGATATTATACATAGCGTTTAGTTCTTCGCTAACTAATAATAATAATAATGTGTACTGGTAGTAAACAACTAGGGTTTTTAATGTGTCCGAAATGTTGATCTAGTGAAAAAAAAGATTTTCAAGAAAAGGCAAAAAAGTTCGGACAAAATGAAAACAGTGAATAAATTCACATATAATAATAAAAATTATACACAATTTAGTATTACATACTTAATTTTTGTAGCATTAAAATCCTCGAATCACTTCTGTTTTCCACCGCCCGAGAACTAACAAAAAACCAAATTTTTCCGATCCTTTGAAATTCTAATTTAATTTTCTTCTGCTAAAACAATAAATGTAGATTCTTTCAAAGTAGTATTTTCAGAAGATAAATACAAAAATGACTTGAAAGTCCACAATTAAAGTTTTTTCCAATACTTTTTATGAATTTGATAATTTTTTTTGCATGTGTAGTTATTGAACTTACAATTTGAAATGTTTGTGTGTTTTGTTGATTTAATTCTAAACGGTAATGCGATATTTTCGTAATTATAACAATGTTTTGCTTTTAAACGAGGTATTTACGAGGCTGGTTCAACTGAAACCTGTTCACGATGAGTAGGTTGTGATTGGCAGCCTCGGTGAGAAAACAAGCATATTCTCGTTGTTTATTCGCGTGTTCTTGTTTTGTATGTAGAATTACGCACGCGAAATGCAGTTACATTAAATTTCACGCATTTTTGAAATGGCCCTACGACAAGAAGTCCGTTTAAACAAGATCAATGCCTTATAATCCAATTTTTGCCGAAGGGCTTGCTATTCAAAATCGGCAGTTTTTTTGAAGTACGGAATGCACAAAGCGCATGTTGCGAGAACTGCAAACACTGTTAAGTGCGTGGAAAACATTTCGCTGAATGGTCGCGTTTACCTAATCTAATTTCAAATATTTTTGACATTGGCCTTCTTGATTGTCGGGAACTGACGTTGACGTCAATTCTCGATAATCGTAATTTTTTAAATATATATTTATATATATAGTAGTTCTGCCGTTTGAATATAAAATAGCATATGCTATTATCAGTAAAAGTGACTTTGTGTGTCTTGCCCGGACTTATCTTACTCGCTCTCGCCACACAAAGTATCACTTTTAGTCCTTATAACATAATATACTATTTATTAAACACGTTTTACAATATTCTTTACAATGTAAACTTGGGATACAAAAATAGTTATTTGGGTACCACGGCCGAAAAAGATCATTTGGCCGAGGTACATACATTTTTAGACAACTTTTCCGGAAAGTAAAATAAATGAAATTGATGATTAAGGATTCAGCAATGTGTACATGCGGTGTTGAAGTGAATCTATTATTAAAAACTCTCTGCTTTGCCATAAGAACTTCAAAATGTTCTGCAGCAGGTTGCCGCCTCTACACGTAGCAGCCCAGGAAATTATAAATTTATTTGGTATCATATTATTTGTTTATTGTACAAAACATTATTTATTTTTAGTTTTAAAATATTTTTAATAGCCAACATTTAATTCGTTATGTAATTAATAGTTTGGTAACGTTAAAAATAGTAGTTTTATTATATTAACATTGAGAATATAGTATTTGCAAAAAAAAACTATCAATGAAAGCCATATTATAGGAAATACATAGTCGTCCAAACTCTAGCTTCCTTACTTTAGTGTAAATGGGATGAAATTAAAGTCGATTGAAAATTGTAACATTTCTTTATTTATTTCAACGTGAAACTTAAACTCATAATTTAAAAAGCATAGCTACCTAAATGCTACTACAGAAAAAGATTAGCTACGACTTTTTCGCAAAAAGTATAAATTCAGATCAAAACCATTTCTATAATTGTATTATTAATTCAATAGATGAAACATATCCCGATGCTGATTATGATAGGTCTATTATGTATCTATCTACCTACTGATTTTTGAAATGTTTTCAATATTTTACCCTTTTATCAGCATTCATTTACGGAAAACTCAAGTTTTTTATCCATTATATAATCAATATTGAGGAATGCCAAAATTCCTTCGCGTCAGTAAGTAGGCACGACATACAAGAATTATGTAAAATATTGATCATGTATCCATTTGTAGCCTTAGTCTCAAAAAATGGAAATAAGTTAGCATTAAATGGAAGAAATTGCCAACTGTAAACGCCACCCTTATGGACAGGTGCATTCAAGTAAGAGATACGCAAGCTTCGTACATATTAGTATTGGAACTGTTCATGCCATTATGAAAGAACCCCCCACCTTCGTAGTAAGTTTTCCACGAATATTTTCGCCAAAAACAAATCAAATATTGTAGAGAATATAATTCCTTGTATTTTGAGCCAATTCAGCCAATCATCTCTTGAATTTCTACGATACTGACAATATAGCTATATACTCGCTATTTTCCATTTGGTACGAGCTAGAGTGTACGAGCTAACTTGGTTTTGTTTTACGTGTCAAATGAACTAATTTTACAAATGTTAGTTGATTTTTCTAGGTTAGGACGTGCGTTTTAAGCATAAAAAGCAACAAAAAATATGTTTGGGATAAACATTG
Source organism: Agriotes lineatus (assembly GCA_940337035.1). Taxonomy (NCBI): domain Eukaryota; kingdom Metazoa; phylum Arthropoda; class Insecta; order Coleoptera; family Elateridae; genus Agriotes; species Agriotes lineatus. The sequence continues at coordinate 121,375,172 of OW679201.1, read as the reverse complement.
ATCATTAGTATTAATATCCACGTAATAAAATGGTATTACGTAGTACGCCTAATAATCTATAACTGTTTAAGAATAACATTTCGTTATATTCCCAATGCAAGAATATACAACTTGTCCTACGGCTTCGTTGTATTTTTAACTTTGGGATTATAACTCATAATCATTAAAGAATCGTCGATAATAAGCGGAATACTTCTTATATTGCCTCTGAAAATATTTTTTGGCTTTTTCACTTACTCGCCCCACTTAAAAAACATACTGTATAGTAAATGCTAATTCCGAGGCTAATTCCTTAAAAGCAAATGTAATTAAAATGAAATAGCTGTTCATCCTGGCCGCGTTCTATCAAAATTGATTATTAAGGCGTAGCCGCGTGACTAAATGTATCTAAAGAAACCAAAAAAGTGCGATTAATCATTATTCATTGTCAGCAGTCAACTTTGGAACATGTAATTTCTAAACAGCTGAACTGTGCTGAATGGTGCATTTGTTTTCAGAAAAAAAATCAGAACTTGTAGGAGTGTGAACTCTAGAGTCTAGACATCCCAACCTGTGCAATCTAAATTTCCATAAACGTTTGCTGTAGACTATTATTTCTTGATTTTCCTAACAAATGTACGGCGGATAGTTCTGTTGTTTTTAGCAAACTGTATTAAACAATAATGCTAAAAGTCCAGATTTGAATTTAATATATACAAAACGAAAGAGCTGTTTTTTACCGGAATGCCTGTAAAACACATTTTGACTAAAATGCAAACTCCTTTCTGGTATTCTACTGTGGCGAGTGCCCCTTACAAATAGGTAACACATTTGACAATCACGTGAATCGCCCTTTTTTTAAGTATTGAACGACTCTATTTTATTACACTTACTACATAGAGGACTGTGTATTTAATTAGGGATTGTTGTCAATTTGTTATGATGATCAACAACGCTATATCAAGCTAGAGTATTTAGAATTAGGTTTAGACAAGGAAGCAGGCCGAGCAGGTGATTAACGAGGCGTTCTAATGAGCTTTGTTAATGGGGTGCGTCTCGCACAAAACGATCAGATGGGGCTGTAAAATAAAGTGGAGCATAAATTTGCCCAGATTGTTCTATCAGGCACTACTTGTTAGCGATTAGATCGGAGGAAGGTGTTAAGTCAGAATGGAAGAAGATGGCAAATAGCCTAAAGCTGGTTGCAGGGATGATACTAGTACAGATACTGTTGATAATATTTGCTAATATATAGCTACATTGATTTTTTAAAATGGGTGTTGCAGAAGTTGAATTAAGTAGGTAATTATATTTACGCACATCCGAGGCGAAAGTAAAAGAGTTACCATGATCAAAAGAATTACCTTACGCCCGGCGGCGGTCGGTAAAGTAATTTGCGGGCGGTAAAGTAAAAATGCCGGCGGTAAAGCAACTTACCACCCGGCGGACTGTAAAAAAGAAACAAGAGTGCACAAATATTCACAAAAATAAATCATCCAGTAGTGCATTTAGGCCTAATTGTGCATACCTCGGTCCTAAAGAACGTTTACACCCGCTTCGCGTCGTGACTCAAACTACGTGCGCGGGCGTAAACTTTCACTTTCGGCCCTCTATACGAAAGCAGAACGCAGAACATGCTCAACTGTCGGTACTGTCAACAACGCACATTACAAGCAACTGAATTCCACTATAATCTAAACTTGAAGTGTTTGAGAAACTAATGAAAACAATTGAAAAATGTGGGAAATTGAAGTGTTTAAAGCGTGCAGCTTCGATAAAATGTGCAAACTTGAATGTGAGTTAATTGGACTCTGTAAATGGCGTCGAAGCTCACTCTTCACGAAAATAAAATCCTATCATATTTATTGAACTTATCGTTTTTTGAAAATACTAATCGAATACAACAGAATATTTACAGAATCCTCGAACGATTAGAACGGGAAACCCCCGGCGAAATGTGCTGCTTTCTGAGAGGAATTCAAAGGAATTTACGAATTCTCTACCCAAGCATGCCGGAGAATCTCGTGAAATTCCGCTAAAGTGCTCTTGAAAGCCCCAAGATTTACGATGTGCGTAAAGGTGCATTTTTCAAATGTTTGTTTAAATTGCGGCAGAGCGAATTTTTTGATTGTTGAAGAAGTCATATGGAAATACAGAATATTTTCAAACGTGAATGTTTACAACTAGGTTCTGTTATTTAGTAATTCATATAGAGTTTTTAGATAATTCTATTGGTTATACGTATAATGAGCACAGCCAAAACATCAAACAAAATATTAAACTAACATTCTTTCAAAAAAAGAAACGAATATATTATTCCCACACCACCAATTATGTACTAACTACGTCGCAAACTGTATTATGTGTCCTTTTAGTGCTAAAAGATAGATCATCAGAGCAATTGCATGTTCCATTGTGCGTGTTTTAGCATACATAATTTGCTGGTCCAAAGTTTGGATCCGTTCCAAAGCAATTTTTTGGCGTTTGTCATTGGGCTAAGTCTTAATGTCGTATTGATTAAATACTTGTTGCAATTTTAAAGCTCAAACAACAGCTCCACGAAGCTTATTTTACATAAATTCTAGTTTAAAATATCTTCCAATTACTAACCTCTGGTTGATAACGTATAGTGACAGTTGAGCTGAACATGAAACATGACATGGAGGCAAGTAAAACGACGTAGAAGCGTACTTATATTATTTCGACAAAGTGATGTGAAAAAAAAACAATATTTACTTGTTGCTTTTGTAAAAAAGATCCTCCCCGGCGGGGAATCGAACCCCGGTCTCCCGCGTGACAGGCGGGGATACTGACCACTATACTACCGAGGACTTGTAAGTATGAATATAACAAGTGCTTGAAATATTTCCTTGGAGAATTTTTTTAAGCACGCGTTAAATTTTGATAGAGAATATCACGAATGAAACCACACAGTAAAGAAAACATTTGTATTAAAAAAATTACGAAACTAATAGTTTACGGTTTTTTGTGATGACAGTGACATAAGTAGAAATTTTCCGGTAAATTTCCGATTATCAATTTTCGCCGTTACCATTGGAAAATTTCCAACTAAATTTGCATAAGGGATATTCTCTATAGAATACCACAAGATCGGAGTGTAGTACACATTGTGTATGTTTTCAACATTTAATTTTTTCGGGGAATCTTCAAATATTAATGTCATGTTTTTAAAATTCAGACAGAAAAACCATTTTGTGATCCATCTGATAATTAGAGTTGGTTTATTTACTATACAAAAATTAAAAATCGTACTATCTACGCATGTATTCAAATAAAATCATTTGCTTCTAAACGAATAGGTCACAGAATTAGCGAAACTGATATAATCGAAAAATTAGTTTATTCAGTTCAATTATTTGTGTTTAATATTGTGTGAAGGTTTGTCATGGGCAACTTTGTGTTTGCAGTGTTTTTGTTTTTGAAGGATTATATAACACGGTAAATTAATTGTTTAAGGCGTAAAAAACTAGTGTATAATGCTTATACAAGTACACCAGCAGACACCATCAGAAATAAAATTGTTATTACCCAGTAAGTAGATGAAAGGCATGGATGGTACACTAGTTTATTTGCAAAGTAGAATGTGTGACCATTCAAAATCGTTGCTTCTGCTTTACTATATTATACTGGCTTCAGGGCTTGAAACAAACCATTAAAAGAATGCTCCCCGGCGGGGAATCGAACCCCGGTCTCCCGCGTGACAGGCGATTAAAAGAACTCTATATTTAATCAATGATATTAGGTTATCTCTTGTGTCTATTTTCAGCACGACGTTGCCCCGAGTACAATCTTCGCCGCTAGTAGTCGCTACAAGCAAACTCTCACCAGTAATGTTGCAACGACGGTTGTTTATAATTGCTAGTTTGGAGTGCAAATAACAAGATCATACTTCACAGGATCATTTCTGTAGTATATCTTCACGTACTCTATTGTCAAATTTAGAGCTATTGCAACCATGATGAGGAGTTGAAACTCTGCATCCTGAGCGTGAGATGGATCGTAGGACGATCTTTGGATCATCCCAAGATCAACGATGATCGTTCGCCCCAGAGGCTTGTCCATTGGGTTACGGATGTGGGGTATTCTGAGTGGTTGTCTGATACAAATAAAATTACAGTATTAGTATTTTAATGTTTTTAAATAAGCCAAATAAAGGCTAATAGATTCAAAATCTGATAAGAAAATCAGTAGCCTTTATCTAAATTGTGAAAAGTAATACGTTTGCTTCTCGTCCACAATTGGAAGGAAATAACGTGATTCGGAATGATTTTATATGGATTTCAAGAAAAAAAAAAATCGTTTGTCTTGTTTCGCCAAGATGTAAGTTGTTTGTAATCATAATAATACTATAGAAAATAAATACAGATATAAATAGTCGAATGGCCTTGAATTGCTACAATTTATTTTTAAAACGTAAACGGGCCCCGCCACCCCGTGGCTTAAAAGTCAGAAAATTGAAGTGCAAAATTAAACATTTTTGCTTTGTCTCGTTAATTGTGCAAAGTTATTCACTAGAAATTGTTTTATTGTCTGAAAATGCTTGTCACGCCATAGAATTAATGTAATGCATCTGGGGCTGACTTTATCACCACCGATGTAATCATCTTCTGTAATAGTATATTGTATGTTAAGAGCTGAAAGTGCATTCTTGCCGCTTGCGCATGGATATTGCTGGTTGAGACGGCAAGCGCACTTTTAGCTCGAAATATACATACTATTTTTTCGACGGACTGAGCATATTATTAAAGGAAAATATCAAATTTCGTTTTATCGCAAAAATTAATTGACAATCAAGTTAACATTACTGGCGCAGTCTATATGACATGCGACGCGATTATTTCCACAAATGACGGGCGTTGTCAAGGAACATTCGGACGTGGCTGCCTGTTTTGTTCACGCGGAAACCCAAAACGCTCGGCGAGCGGCAAATAGATGAAAACGCACGCTCAGCGGCAAATGTCAACTTTCTGTTGTCAAATGACAGTGAGAAAAATCTACTTTCGATGTCAGTCGGTCGAAAAATAAATTTTGGTTTCAGCCAATAACGTTTGGATACCAATAATTAAAACAACATTTGTTGTCCGTGATTTTGTATCAAAGGAATGTTAATTGTCCGCAGTTATCTTGTTTTTTCTTCTAGTTGATGACGCTTTAAGCAGCTTGAAACACATTTGGATTATAACATTTATACTATTCAGGGAAAGTGGTTTCAATTGTGCTGATACGTTGGCTATTTCTAGTGTTTTTTAGACCATCCATCAAAACCCATCGAGCTAGTCACCTACAAAGACAAATATTGTTATATATTTGGATATAATTTTACAAATGGTTCTAGAACAACAACATACGGCAATTCCAAACATCCATCAATCAGTATGGACTTAATTTTCTTGGAAGTATCTTCTAGAATGAATTTAATGAACGAGGATTGGTTCAATAGAAACACGTTTGGAAGCTGTAGCATAATGTTTATCTACTCAATTTACAAAAATCTTTATTAACATTAAGGCATGAGTCCTATTGTTGTAGTAATATATAGATTTTCCTTCTGGTAAAATTCTTGCAGCTATTGAGAAAGCATTCTCTACAGCAATCTGTACTTCAGCGTCCGAAGTGAGTCGCTGTCCCCTTTATCGACTGCTTTAATGGGACCAAAGACATGAACTTTATGATAATAAGAGTGAGAATACACTGAGTTCCCCTATTTCCTCCACTATCACCAATAGTATTGGAAGAAATTGAAAACCAAAATCTAAATCAAAACAATAATTATTCTCTTTATTTAAGATACGTAGACGACATCATAATGGCTACTGATTCAATTAATAAACAAAAATTCTTTAACCTGTTCAATAATGTACATCCAAGATTAAAATTTACACTTGACGATGAAACAATAACGTCTGCATAAACTTTCTTGATCTAACATTATCAGACAAGCTAATGGAAATATATTAACTAATCGGTTTCGTAAAAACTAATAGATATTTAAATTTTAATTCCAATACCACAATTAAATACAAAAAAAGTGTATTTTAGTCGCAATCAAACTGTCTTCAAACCAATTTCATAAAAAAAATAGAAATCATTATAAATATCTTAATCATAAATGAATATCCAATTTATTGATTAAAAAACCAATTAATATTTGAATCCATAAAAATTAAAAATTGCAATAAAATTAATCAATCAGTAAATTTACAACCAAAGTGCTTAGGCAAAGAGTTCAATAATTTCACCACGTCTAACCAAACAAATATATTTCCATTAATTATATTCCAAAGTTTTCTGAAAAAATTAAAAAGAACTTAATAAATACAACCTCATAACAACATTTAATAACCATAATACCTGTAGGTAGAAAATTTTTCACGAATTTAAAAAGATAAGACCGAAGTAATATGCAACCAAAACTTGTTTATCAAATTAACTGTAATAATTGCAACTCCATCTACATAGGACAAACAAAACAGTTATTAGAGAACAGAATTAACCAGCACAAATACTGAATTAAAATTAATAGTATATCTCCTTCTAATAATAACACAGCGTTAACTGACCACGCCAATGAATCTCTACATAAATTTCATTTCAATACACCCAAGATCTTACATAGAGAGAAAAACTTAAAAAAAACGTCTATTCTTGGATATGATTGAAATACAAAAAATCCCTAATGCAATTAATTATAGAACTGATATAGATAACCTCAGTTATATTTATCATAATTTATTTAAATAAACTTTATTACATGAACCAAATACTAATCACGTAAGTACACAAGTTAATGGAAAACCTAAGTTGTTCGCTAATCCTATTTTTCTCTTTTCAGAATGTTTTAAAATCTGTAAATTGTAATGCGTAAATAAATTACTGAAGAAGCCAACATAATTGGCGAAACGTTTAAATGATAATAATTTTTTTTTTCAATTTTAATTAAGGTATATTTTACGACAAAATGATTTTTATTTATCATCAAAAATCATGCTTACTAAATACCTTCTGACTTAATAATCTCCTAAATTACATAGTGCGAATAATGGAATTAAAACTTTCTATACTGATGTTCATCACTTCAGGTAGTTATCTGGTTTTAATGCGTCTAAAGCAGTTTCCATAAATTAAGCCACATGTTTTCATCTGAAGTTGCAACATGAACATGTTCTGGATAAACCAAATCTTTCTTGTCGAAATGTTTTGCCTTATTAAACCACCATCAACACCTTTCATTCCCTCATGGAATTTATAGTGGTTGGCATCCTTTGGTGGCTAAAAATTGAATATTTATCTTTGAACGTATTTTCCATAGTAAACGCCATTTTGGAGCTTCATAAAAATGCACACAAAGAAGCAACCCTCAAAGAAATTTGGCAGACACCTCACTAATATGTCAATAAACAATTTTAACAACCGCATGTAATTGTCGTAATACCATCGCCATTGAATATACAAACCATGTAATTTTTAAAAAAGATCATCAAAGAGGGCCTAGGAAGGAAAAGATAGACATAAGCTGTACCTATGTGCAGTATTGATTCAGAAAGTAGGTCATTTCAATTAATACAATTATTATGTCAGCTGAATTTGACACGTCCCAAACCGCTTATCAGGCAAGTCAGTAGAATAGGGCTAGCCATCCCCTCCACTTTTTATTTGATTCGCGGATTCGCGGTTTAATTCGCGGTTTTATTCGCGGATTTCGCGGTTTTAATTTTAATTCGCGGATTGACCCAATTAATTTCGCGGTTTGATCTAATTAATTTCGCGGTTTGATCTAATTAATCACATATGAAGTTTGATATGTAATTTACATATGTGCTACTGATTAAATTACGCGAGGCCATTTTTAATTTGCTTCCGGAATTACGCGTCGGACTTTGGCGGCCATCTTGGATTTCTGACGGGAATATTTGAAATTTGAATTTTTTCCGATTTTTTTTTCTAAGTTAAATTTTTTTGAATTTAAATCTCCCGGGGTGTCGGCCATCTTGGTGCGCGCGCACTTCTCACGCGGTTGTTTTTAATTTGAATTTTCGCGGAAATATTTGAAATTCAAACTGGTGGATCTATCTCGCTCTTCGAAGCTACTGTCTCTCTGTTGCATTCACTCGCGGAAATATTTAAATTTAAAAAAAGCTATTTGCGTCGGACCCGAGTGGGAATCGAACCCTACTTTTCTTGGCAGCAGCCTTAGCACCTTACGCTGCGCTATCGAGGTCTGTTGAACATATAGGAATTGAACAAGACGTCATTTCGCAGCTGTGCCGTCACACCGTTCGAGTTGAAACAAGCTATTTTTCAAAAATTTATATTATGAGAATAGGGAATGTTTAACATATTGTGTTTTACAGGCAGACACAATTTTAAAAAAATTATATATGTAACAGCTCTGCTACTAATAATAATTTTATAATTTGCAATATAGTCGTTGTCCCAAGTTTCTGGTTAATTTCCATTCGACCCGCGCATAATTTGAAAAGCTATATGAAATAATTACTTTATTTTTATAATTAAAACAGCGAAATCCACGAATAAATCCGCGATGTTAACATAGTTTAATTTCGTTCTGGCATATTGCCTGATTTAATTATGTATTGTTATCAGTCGATAGGCCTTTAAAATAAATATTTGTTGATATCTGTATCGATTTTCATTCAATTACAACAGAACATACGTGCTTGTGAGCAGTTACGCTTAAGTTTAGTCGTGTTAATATTTTTAATTAACTCATCGCGTGTTTATGTATCAATAACTTGTTTTATGTAATTACAATTGGGTCATTTTATATTAGAATTTAAATAAACGATAATATTACGCGGCGTCTTTATGCAGGAGTCGTTTGAATTTTTGTAAATGTCTTTTAGCACGAATCGATTCCTGGAAAAACATACTGCATCGTGTAACTGTATTCGCATAATTATTCAAAATGTTTTATTGAGTATGAAAAGGTCTCATAATTTTGATCGCTGTTGGTGTAAAATGCCTGTCAAAACCTGTCTGGAAAACGCAACGGTTTTTGCAAAGCATGTTGTGACGAACAGCGATGATGGGATTTTTAAAATATTGCCCATCGAACAGCGGAATAATTCAAGAACGAATCGAAGTTTTTATTTGTATAAAATGGCGGTCCGAACACGACGCTGCACAAAACCTGGATTTATCGAAATTTTAAAATAATATAGCTCTGTAATTTTAAAAACAATATAAAGTTACATTTTTTAATGTCTCCTTTGTAACTGTTTGATTTTTGTGTGTTGTTAATATGCGTACAATTTCTAACAAGGCCTCGATCTGATATTTCACGTCAAAAATTACAGTAAATGGTTCAAAGACAGAAATAAATAATTTATAAGATGCTAGACTATTATAGCTTTTCTCTTCAAAGTTTTGACGTCATTGCATTGCGGGCTGTAAATTATCCGAGTCTCATTGTATAAGAATGGTTGTCCCCATAAATTTGAATAAAAACAGACAATTTCGTTAAAAAAAAAATAGCTTTTCAATATCGTTTGCAAATAAGACAAGGGATACTTGTAAAAATATAAGTCAAACCATTTTTCTTGTAAAAAATTTACGAAAAGACGTAAGTGTTGGCGGCAAATTAAAATAAATTTGAATAAAAACACGTAAAATTACGAAAATACGTACAAAATTTATAAAAATCGGCATCTTGTCACATTAAATTCTGCAAAAACGACAAAAAACAATATTTTTATACAACTTTTATCGAAAAAATAGTAAAATTTTACGAAAATACGTCTGCGTTGACGACAAATGAAAATAAATTTGAATAAAAACACACAAAAATTACGAAAAGACGTATGTGTTGGCGACAAATTAAAATAAATTTGAATAAAAACGCACAATTTCGTTGAAAATCTTTACAAATCGACTTTATAGTACCGAAAAAATGATGTAAAAAAGTTTTAAGAGTTATTTCTAAGCATAATTTTGCAAACGTTTAACAAATAAACCGTAATTTTTTAAAGTACATCACACAATTATGAAATCGTAGTTCAATTTATATAAATTTTCGATACTTTGTATGTGAAAAATAGCTTCAATTACTAATATATGAATAAAATCATGCAATTTCCAAAGCATTTCGTTTAAAATTTTAGAAAATCGACAGCATCTCCCATGTAAATTTATAAAAATCGGTATCTTGTCACATTAAATTCTGCAAAAACGACAAAAAACAATATTTTTATACAACACACGATGAAAATTGAACAAAAATCACGCAGTCATACAGCATCTCACATAAATTTTTACAAAAATCGACATCATGTCATATAAATTATACAAAAACTGTCATCATGTCACTTGAAATTATACAAAAAACGACATTTTTACTAAACACACGACGAAAATTGAACAAAAATCACACAATTACACGCCATCTCACATAAATTTTTACAAAAATCGACATCGTGTTACATAAACTATGCATAATTTTGCAAATGTTTTACACTTTTTATAAAATGCACCGCTCAAAATTAAAAGAAATAGCAATTTCATTGAAAAAATCTACTACCACAATCATTTCGATAAACAAAATTCAAAAAATCTTATACTTTTGACGGAAATATATGTATGTTGACCACAAATTAACATAATTTTTAAATAAAAACGCGCAATTCGTTGAAAAAAATATTCTGACACCACCAAAACACGCCAATTCATTGAAAAAAATATATATGTTGTCCACAAATTAACATAAATTTGAATAAAAACACGTAATTTTGTTGAAAAAATGTTCTGGCCCCGTCATTTCACTTAAAATTTTACAAAACTGCCATCATAACACTTGAAATTATACAAAATATATGTATGTTGATCACAAATTAACATAAACCTGAATAAAACACACAATTTCGTTGAAAAATTTGCAAATGTTTTACACTTTTTTATAAATGTATCGCACAAAATTAAAAGAAATCACAATTTTCTAAATTATAATCACGCTATTATGAAATCGTAGATTGATTTTTTGAAATTTTACACTTTGTAACTGTAAAATAACTGCAAATACTAATATTTTAGCTTTAGACTTTGTAATTATTGCAGATTCGAGAAAAAAACAAAGCAGAGTAGAAATAAAAAAACACAAACACTTTGTAATAAACAAATATATTGTTCTTATTTCGTATAATACTTAATAATATAAAATAAATGTACAGCTGAATGTCTCATTTTTCTAAAAATCCGCTAGCAATTTACAAAACTGTAGTTGGAGGTGTACAACATTTCAAATTAAAAAGGGTGCAAAGTAATAAAATCAGAAGTTTAAGACGCTCCCAAGCCAGTCGCACAATTCTTGTAGGAAGTTTGATCAGAAGCAAAAACAGGGCGTTTCACATTCAACAGACTCGGGCTTGTTTGCAATATTTTCTGACTTCCATTGTATTCATTGCGCCCACCAATCGGATAAAATTAGTATGTTTTCCAATGCACACACCGGCGAACAGATATTGTGATTAAGACAGCGTACGGCAGTAGCAGTTTTTCGCAGAACTTTTAAAGATGGGCACTCGAGATCTTCCAGATTCACGACGATTTTATTCAGAAAACTTAGAACCTCCTTTTTTCTTGACCCTTAACGTACACTTTTTCAAATTTTTTGAGACTCTTGCTAGCTCGGTTTCAAATTCATCAAATTGTATAGAACCAGTATCCCATGCTAGACCGTGGTGACTCTGCTCCAGATAGTTGATGCCTTTTTAACGAAATAGGGCAGAGTGACATAATTTGCAGGAGGTTTTAAACGAAAATTGCTAGCTGATTACCATCTGCGGAAATAACAGCCACTTCTTTCGGATTAAACATGCTTCTGCTCGCCACGAAACCCTTGTAGATCTACGAAGGCAGTGTCCATACCGACGTTTCGTCTGGGGCCCATCTTCAGATGCACTAGGTAACAGAACACAATGACTTAAAACGAGGGTATCGGTTTGGACAGCTGGTTTTACAAATTTTAAAATAAAAAGAGGTGGAAACACTGCGTGCGCCGCATAGCAGACAGGTTGTCTCGAGCACTCACTGCATAATTAAGAAAACATATAGTTAAAAGTCTTCTATTTGCAATTTTCATACAATATTTCATATAAATTAAGCATGTACAAATTTATAAATCGGTTTTGATATATATTTTCTCGAAAGACTTGATCCTAAGCTACCGTTTTATTACTATTTGTCGTGATTCGTCATCGATGAATTTTACAAGAGCCAACCTGTCTGCTGTGTGACGTACGCAATGTCTCCAACCCTTTTTATATTAAAATTCTATAAAACAGAGGCCCGACTGATGCCGCACTAACACGTTTTAAGCCATTGTACTCTGTTACCTGATGCGGCAGCAGTTTGGACCTCTGATTTTATAGAATTTTAAAATTAAAAAAGGTATGGAAACACTGCGTGCGTCACATCGCAGACAGGATGGCACTTGTAAAATTCAGCGATGACGCCATCTCGACAAATAATAAAACGGCAGCTTAGGGTCATGTCTTTCGAGAAAATATATATCAAAACCGATTTATAAATTTGTACATGGCTTAATTTATATGAAATATTGTATGAAAGTGCAAATAGAAGACTTTTAAACTATATGTTTTCTTAATTATGCAGTGAGTGCTCGAGACAACCTGTCTGCTATGCGGCGCACGCAGTGTTTCCACGTCTTTTTATTTTAAAATTTGTAAAACCAGCTGTCCAAACCGATACCCTCGTTTTAAGTCATTGTGTTCTGTTACCTAGTGCATCTGAAGATGGGCCCCAGACGAAACGGTCGGTATGGACACTGCCTTCGTAGATCTACAAAGGTTTCGTGGCGAGCAGAAGCAGTTTATTCCGAAAGAAGTGGCTGTTATTTCCGCAGATGGTAATCAGCTAGCAATTTTCGTTTTAAAACCTCCTGCAAATTATGTCACTCTGCCCTATTTCGTTAAAAAAGGCATCAACTATCTGGAGCAGAGTCACCACGGTCTAGCATGGGATACTGGTTCTATACATTTTGATGAATTTGAAACCGAGCTAGCAAGAGTTCTCAAAAAATTTGAAAAAGTGTACGTTAAGGGTCAAGAAAAAAAGGAGGTTCTAAGTTTTCTGAATAAAATCGTCGTGAATCTGGAAGATCTCGAGTGCCCATCTTTAAAAGTTCTGCGAAAAACTGCTAC